>CAUZXS010001799.1:0-89700 GCA_963585895.1 Sepioteuthis lessoniana
CCCTTACTCTTGTTCCGTTCCTTATAATGCTGTGTGTTAAGCAAGGAGACTTCAAGTACCATTTTTAGAGTGTTTGGTATGACTCGACCAGGGATTGAACCCCGGTGTCCCGGACCAATGACGAATTCTCTTTCGCTAATCTCACCCTGTAACTGGTTAGGCTTGGTTTATTTGTTTAACGGCACATCAAATCTTTATACGTTATTTAATGCCAAAATGTGATTAATTTCTAAATGTTTCATTACAGAACGATTTTGCTCTGTCTTATGGTGAACAGTGTATCCTCCCCCACCCCAACATGTGATGCATTCAGGAGTCAAGATCTGTTTCGTGACGAGTAGTTTTTTTTTTACATTACTAACAATATTACAATATTGGATGACTAATAATGCTAACAATATTAGTGGCCCAGTCGGCTGGGGCAGCAGAATACACAAACTGCATCTCTGCAGAGGGGTAAGACTTCTCCAACGAATGTCCTGTTTATGACACTAAACAATCTGATGGTGAGGCTTCAGTAATGCTGGAGTTTTGGGGAATGCGGAATACTGTCATTAGCATCATTCCCAAGTCCACTCTGGTTTGGAGTGGTAGCACCTGAGAGGGTTCTATCTATGGGTCAAAAAGAATTATTTGATATTTAAACTAAATGCAAACAAATGACTTATGCTAAATTGAATTGTTAGAAATATAACTGCTTGATCATTTAACTGTGTATAAACAAATAACTGATGTTTGATTGAATTGTTATTGATTCATTGCAATACTTGAAACCATTTAAGTTAGTTGACACGCTAAACTGATAGTTAGAAATAGAACTGTTTTATCATGTAACTGTGTGTAAACAAATAACTGATGTTTAATTGAATCATAAGTGATACATAGCAATACTTGGAAAAATTAACCTGTGCGCAAATAAATGATTAATAGTTAATAGACATATTTGTATTATATAAAAAAAGGTGAAACCATTTAACTGTGTGAAAAAAATGTTATCAACAAAATGTGTTTAGAAGTCATATATATATATATATATATATATATATATATTTATATATATATATATATATATATATAAAGGATTTGGCATTGAATAACTTACAAAGGTTGATATACCATAAAACCAAACCAAACCTAACCAAACTAACTATATTGGAGTACAAACAATACTTAACAATATTTGATGCAACTCCTGGACGGAATACAATAAACAACAAAAAATTAAAGCCATTAAAAATTTCATCTAAATAAAGATCAGAAGAGGTCATAAAAAGTAATTTAGAATAATAGGAAATATCTTTTGACTAGAGTACAATCTAAAACAGGACAATAAACTTTTTTTTAAATTCTATTTTGGAAAACAAAAGATTGTAAACGGAAACTTTGGTGGTTTCCTCATCAGTATTTCCTTTGGCGTATTTTCCCGTGGTGTAATGGCCAACGAGCTGGATTGTGACATAGTAGTTAGTGAGTTCGAACTCCAATCGCGCTATTACATTCACTTTCAGATTAATTCCTTTAGGAAATGTACGAACTTCTTAACCACCCAGCTATAGGCTGAATAGTATCACTACTGTCTTTCAACAAGGACGACTTTGGCATTGAATAACCCACGAAGGTTGATATAGGACAAAGCAAAAAAAAAAAAGTTTATATCCCTTTAAGTCGGTGGGAATACTTCTGTGATTTAATTTCATATACAATCCCCGCATTTTCACCATCCCTGTCAACGCATTCTTGGTGATCAAAAAGAAAAAATGTTAATATTTCTCTAGGTGTATCTTTATTAGAAAAGCAGGGACCCCTGGGGAAGATTCCAATAATGTGTTAACAGGGATGGTGAATCGGTGGTAACTTTAAAAGCATTATAAAGGAACTCCTATAGAAACAATAACATTTTTTTGAAATATCCTATATTTATTGACATTTACTTGGAACTTATTTTATTAATAAACGAGAAAGAAAAAAAAAACAGTTATAATCATTTAAGAATTATTCTCAGGATCGAATATAATTGTTTTTCTTGCTTCCATTTCAATTTCAAATAATAATGGCATCAAATATCTTCTTTGTGGATTGTAAATTGAGACTATTATTGCAAACTGAATTCATTTTCACTGTGTTTTTACCTAATCCCTCCACTTCGAGCAAGATGCGACACAAGGTCAGTTTTTAAGTTGAGTTTAACAGGTTTGAATTCAGAGTTTTTCTTCTTCTAGACCGGTTACCATGCTATAGTTCAAGATACAGTCTGCCCTACTATTTACCCATAGCTGGAGAGAGAATAGTTGCCTACGTACCTTTTTCAAATGTATTAGCGTGAAATGCAAACAGATTCGTCTAGGATTTGAACTTGGGCCACCGTGTCCATTTCCTACACGCCTCATTTTCAGTATGTTATTAATTATATTACATGTATTTTTGTTACCTAAATGAATATCTGATTTTCATTTATTTTTCATGTTATTTTCTCGAATGTCTCATCAACCTTCATCTTGGAACAAAGTAATATAGCGCTGTAGTAAAAATTCCCCAATAAATAAATCCGACGAAAACAAAAGCAAAAACAAAATATACAAATGTCTTCGGTTAATTTTATAACTTTGATCATAACTTTTAAAGTTTCGTTTCAGTTGTTTTTTTTTCGCACACTTCGATCATAACTTTTAAAGCTTCGTTTCAGCATTTTTTTCGCAAACTTCGATCATAACTTTTAAAGCTTCGTTTCAGCATTTTTTTCGCACACTTCGATCATAACTTTTAAAGCTTCGTTTCAGCATTTTTTTCGCACACTTCGATCATAACTTTTAAAGCTTCGTTTCAGCATTTTTTTCGCACACTTCGATCATAACTTTTAAAGCTTCGTTTCAGCATTTTTTTCGCACACTTCGATCATAACTTTTAAAGCTTCGTTTCAGCATTTTTTTCGCACACTTCGATCATAACTTTTAAAGCTTCGGTTCAGCATTTTTTTCGCACACTTCGATCATAACTTTTAAAGCTTCGTTTCAGCATTTTTTTCGCACACTTCGATCATAACTTTTAAAGCTTCGGTTCAGCATTTTTTTCGCACACTTTTTTCTCAACTAGATTTTATTTGATGAACTATAAATTCTTATTGAGTAAAACTTTATAACTTTTTAAATCTATGGCTGTCACCTTTTTAGCCTTTCACTGTCTTCTGAATTGGGAGATTTTTTTTATTGCGTTTTGCTTTGTTGCAATCTTCAACATTATTTCCTTTAGATTATTGTAGTAGAAAATTATAACCCCATGTTATGGATAAAACAGTGGGAGAGGCTGGGCTTTCAAACCATAATAGGAAACAAGTCATGCAGAAGAACAACTGTATTTAGGATGTGACTTAGTACCGAGTTTAGTGGCTGACAACAGTAGATTTTAAGCGAATAATCATAATGATAACGAAAAGAGAGACAAGTACTTAGACCTTGCCAGAGAACTAGAAAAGCTATGGAACATGATGGTGAAGGTGATACCAATTGTAATTGGTGCACGAGGATCGATTCCTGAAGGCTTGGTAAGGGAACTGGAAGAGTTGGAAATCAGACGACGAACCGTGACCATCCCAATTACAGCATTGTTAAGATCGGTTGAAATATTGAGAAGAGTCGGTCGGACTCCTGTGAAAGACCATCCAACTAACGCTGGTGCGAAAAAATCGTAAGGAATTATAATAATGATAAAGGTATTTTCAAAAAAAGAATAAAAAAGAACAGGGGACTCTTGTACAAATAATGATATACAGCCAGGATATGGGAATGGCATTTGGCATTGAAAAATGTGCCATGCTGAGTATGAAAAGTAGGGGAAAAATCAGAGGAAAGTATAGAAATAACAAATTAAGAATGTATTGGGATGCTTGCAGAGAAGGAAAACAAGAAATTCTTGGGAATATTGAAAGTAAGCATCATCAAACAAGTTGAGATGAAGGAAACCAAATAAGAACAGAGAAGAACAAGAAAACTTCTCGAAACCAAGTTCTGCAGAGGAAATCTCGCCAAAGGAATAAACACTTGGGTGATCTTCCGTTTTAAGAGACTCGGGACCATTCTTCAAATGGACAAGAGCGGAAGCGAGACAGGTGGACCAAAGGACAAGAAAATTGACGACAACACACTAGCCATTTCATAGACAGAAGCAGAAATGGGAAAGAGAAACAGCTATATGGATATTTGAAGCAACGAACTGGCAAGATTGCACACGAAAAGACAGGTTCATGATTAAGAAAAGGAAACCTCCGGAGAGAAAAACTGAATCTCTTCGTATGTTATATGGTCATATGTAGATTCATGCAGAAAGAATTACAACGACACAATGATAAAGGACGAGCGAAGACTTCTTTAGAAAAATATGTTCCTCTCACTTTATTGTAAGGGTTCGAAAATGGTTACTCAGGGTTTTACTGTGAGGGGGAGTTTGAGACCGAACAGAACTGCAATATATTGACCCCCACTCTTATGGCCGTCAGCGTTGTGTCTTTCTCGTTCTCCAGTGCTGCTCAACCGGGGGCCCTGGGACACAGGGGCCCAGCTCTCTGCTGGATGATGGCGTTCTTTACTGCATCTTATCACCAAAACTCCGACGTCTCTGATCCCAAACTGTCATCTTCTCTCCAACTGTCTGGTCCCCAACTGTCTGACTTCCTGTTTTGACCGAATTATATAATAGTTCAACACCCACTCAATCGCCCACTCAATCTTTGGAATGGGAAGTTTGATCGTCATCAAGCGGAAATAACTGTTATGCAGTTCACAGGTCACTCTCTTCCGGTGCATCAGTCTATGAGTGTACCATGGGATTTTTTTACCTTGTCCCATTTCGTCAACCAAGCCCGCCTTCGCGATTTCCTCTCATACCTGCCCTTGGAATGTGTCACTTCCTTCCGGTGCATCACTTTGGAATGGCATGTTTGGCCGGGTCGAAAGTCAATATATAACACTAATAGTAGCACAAAGCAACGGCATAAGGAGCAACTATATTAAAGTAAAAATTGATTAGAGGCAACAGTAGATCAAGTGCAGTTTATGTGACATAGATAAAATGGTTAATCCCATAATAAGGGTATACAGAAAACTTGCAAAAAAGGAGCGCAAGACTAGGCATGACTAGGTTGGAAAGGTGATCCACTGGGAAATGTGCAATAGTTTAAAATTTGACCATATTACCAAACGGTATTATTGTTGTGGCCCCGGAAAGGGTCACTAATGAAAACACAAACACAGATATTAGATAACAGATTATATCACACAAGAAAGATAGAGTTACATAGAAAAGGTAAGAAGTCTCGTACTGTTCGGATAACACCGATGTTGATCTGCCCGCTGGCAGCAAAATCTCTAGTCCTAATAACGGTGAGAAGAGTCCATTATGGTGATATGGGTAAGGCTCCCACAACAATTATGCACTAACCAGAATCCATCCTAGAGAAAGAGACACATAAAATTATCTGGAATTTTGAGATACACGTGGATCACCTAATTCCGGCCAGATCACCTAATACCGGCCAGATGACCAGACCTTGTGTTGATTAAAAAGAGAAACTCAACTTGTTATCTGTTGGATTTTGTACTTCCAATGAACAACACATAATAAAAGTAAGCAAAACAATAGACAAATATTTAGACCAGACTCAAAAAAAAAAAAAAAAAAAGTAAAAAAAAAAAATTGAAGAAGTTGAAGTTGACGGTGATACCAATTGTAGATGGTGCACTTGGAACGGTCCTCAAAGGCTTGGAATGGAGGCTGGAGGGACTGGAAATCAGAAGAAGAATCGAGACCATCCAGACCGTAGTATTGTCAAGATCGGCTAGAATGCTGAGGAGATGGCTGGAGATCAAAGGGGTTTTGATGTCACTTCGACTCTAGTAAAAGAACACCAGTTAACTTTGATGTGAAAACTTAGATGATAATGAAAATGGGCAGGCAACTCCTGAAAAAAAAAGAACTTAACTTAGCAATTGACCACTTCGTGTCCGAGTTGTCCAATCCTAACACCAATAATATAAAAAGAAAGTGAATTTTGATCTGAAAATTTCAGTGTATAATATTCGATCTATGTAATTAATGAAAGAACACAGATAACTTAAATTTATAGAGATTTCTTTGTTTATTGGCATATCAAGCTTCGTGGGTTCTGGCCACTTTTGAAGAAGAACAGTAAAAGTAATTTCACCTGAGCTCGGGGGATAAGAGGGTTCATACTTTTCCCAAGGGTATTAGTCCGAATGTTAATGTAATAGTGTGACTAGCGTTCGAACTCGCTTACTACGATGTTGCAGTAACAGAACCTTAGCCACTATGCTATGGAGACTTCACCATGAAAGATATAGAAAAATCGACATTTTTTATGCAAAATAAGTGTTGTTTTTACTCATAAAGTAATGAAGTTATTGATGTGCTAATGTGAACAGATATGAAGAGATTAAGATAGAATTACGAGGATCATTAAATAAGTTTCCAGACCTTTTTCGAATGGGCACTTTTATTGATAGTACACACATGAAACTCTAGTCCTCTTCGAAGTAATCTCCTCTGGCTGCAATGCACTTGTTGTACCGTTCCAACAACTTCTAAAATGCCCCAAGGAAGTCCTCTTGTGTGAGCGTGTCAATGACCTTCGTCACAGCCTCTTTCATCTCCTCAATTGTCTCATAACGACAACCTCTGAGCTTAGGGAATAACCTAAAGTCACTGAGAGCAAGGTCTGGACTATAGGGTGGGTGAGGAACTGTCTTGAGTCTCATCTTGGTCAAATAGTCTGTGACAAGGATGTAGTTGTGGGCTGGTGCATTGTCCTGGTGGAAATGTTACTGACCGATTTGAAGAGTGCTGGCCTCTTCCGACGGCGGAATCTCTTCCTGAACTTCCTTAAAACCTCAACATACTAACCCTAACCCTAACCCAGTGGCCAATCAACTGTGGTGTATTGACTTCCTTACTCCTGCCACACTTCTCATCATCCCTCACAGACTCCCTGCCTTCCTTGAATCTCTTATGCCACACAAAAACTGATGCTCGATTCATGCAAGATGGTTTAAAAGCAGTCTGAAGCATTCCATGCGTTTCTTTGGCACCCTTTTTTCAAGGTTTAAAACAGAATTTTATTGCATATCGTTCTTCTAAAGTGTCCTCACGTCCAGATTGCATTTTTGAAATTCACCAGCTGTGACAATCAGGCTATCGTAGGGTGTATTCCAATTGCTGGTGTAGCTGTTGATTTGAAGCTGAAATCATAAAATTTGGTCAGTCATCTCATAAGATCTATAGCAATAACATACTGAATTTTCAAGAGTCTACACCAATTTTAAATGCCTGTACAAAAAAATCTGGAAACTTATTGAAGGCACCACGTATATATATATATATATATATATAGATAGATAGATTGATAGATATGAAGAGACTGATAGAGGGATGTGAAGAGACTGAGATAGCTAGCTAGATAGATAAATAGATATAACGTTTATATTTATTCACACACACACACACACACACACACACACACACACACACACACAGAGGATTACAAGATTAGATAATTTCCCTAATGTCTCTGGTCTGCCCTTTGTGCCGATTTCCGCTGCTAAGCTAATCATGACCATTTTCGGTCTCTGAAAAGGTTACCCCCGGGTGACTGGAGCCAAATATATTGTTTTGGGATTAATTTCGTCATGTGGGAAAGTTCAACGCCTTCTTTTCCTCTTCTATCTTATTCGGTATCCGGGAAGTCTTCTCTTGGACCGAAAAAGAGACACCATCTTAGTCAACAGTTCTAATTGCTTTTTCATTCAACGACTTTTTAGTTGGACTAACATTCCTAATTTTCCTGTTATTTTTGACGGAAAGAAAAAATTATGACAGACCAACGCATTAAAAAGAAGGTAAGGATAGAGAGAAAAAATGTAGCCATGACATCGATAGACTATAAAAAGGCATATGATATAATTCTCCAAACATAGTTAATAGAATATCTTAGAATGTTAAAAATCTCTGATCAAGTTATAAACTTCATAGCGAAAGATAGGGAAAAATAGAGACTAGAACAAGAAACCAGATTTGGTTTGGTTTGGTTTGGTTTGGTTTGGTTTGGTTTTAAGGCATATCAACCATTGTAGGTAATTTGATGCCAAAAACTCATTATACATTTATATTAAATATATAAGAATTGGTTTGGTTGAATTTTATGGCATTTCAACCATTGTAGGTAATTTAATACCAAATCCTCTTTATATATATATATATATATATATATATATATATATATATATTAGAGTTGGTTTGGTTGGGTTTTATGGCATATCAACTATTTTAGGTTATTTTATGCCAAATCCCTTTTAATACATATCAACCATTGTACGTTATTTAATGCCAAAACCTATTTATACGTATATATTCGATATATAGGATTTGGTTTGGTCGGATTTAATGGTATATCAACCATTGTTGGTTATTCGATGCCTAATCCTGTTCATAAATATATTAGATATACAGGATTTGGTTTAGTTGGGTCTTATGGTATATCAATCATTGTAGATTATTTGATGCCAACTCCTCTTTTGACATATTAAGTATATATATGATTTGTAAAGACATTTTGTTGATAACATTCTTAAAAAAGCCTGAGTTCTTTTTTTGCACAAAGTATTGCTAGAAAATTTAACATCAGTGATTTGTTTGCACACACTTTGTTCTATTTGACCCATAGATAAGATCCTATCAGGTGCTACCACTCCGGGTCAGAGTGGATCTGGGAGCAATGTCAAGGAAGAGGTACCCCACATTCCCCAAATCTCCAAGGTTGGAGCTTCGCCATCAAATTTTTTATTGTCATATCTAAGACACTCGTCGAGGGTGGGTTGGTCTCTTACTCCTCTGCAGAGACACAGTTGGTGCATTTTACGGTCCCAACCGACTGGGTAGTCGAAACCGGAGGACAAAACCTTGTAGACATAAAAATCCAAACAAGGCTTCTTCTTAGACGATTCTTTATTAAGCCAACTCTTTTTTATAGCAAAGATATCAGGGAAAATAATGGTTTGGTTTGGTTTCTTTGTTTAATGGCATATCAACATTTGAAGGTTATTTAATACCAAAGCCATTCTCTTAGAAGAACAGTCGTGGTACTATTTAACCAATAGCCGGGAGGATAAGGGGGTTCATACCTTTCCCAAGGGTATTTGTCCGAAAGTGAACGTAATAGCGCGACTGGAGTTCGAACTCGCTTACTACGATTCCGCAGTCCATCGCTTTAACAATTACACCAGAAGGACACCACTCCAGGGAAAATGAGAGTCATGCTCAGACGGACATGGTATGTACTTACCCAACCCCTCCGCGCGAGCAACATGTAACTTAAGGTCAATTTTAAGCAGCGTTTTACAGGTTTGAATTAAGGGTTTTTCTTCTTTTAGATTGGTTGCCCAACCAATGCAAAAGAATCTAGTCTGTCTTATTATTTTTCCATTGCTAGAAGGAGAATAATTGAATTGATACCTTTTCCAATCGTATTACTGCTATGCAATCTAAAACCAACTAACTAACCCATAAAAAATAATCATAAGTATCTGGGAATATTTGAAGCGGACATCATCAACCAAGCGGAGATGAAAGAAAAATAACCAAAGAGAACCTCAAACGAACAAGAAAACTTCATCAAACCAACAAAACATCTGGGAACTTCCCGTTGTAAGATACTCGGGACCCTTCTTAAAATGGACAAGAGAGGAACTTGAAATGGACTTGAGAGGAACTTGAAATAGACTTGAGGACAAGAAAATTAATGACTATGCACGAAGTCTTTCATCCGGGAGATGACATAGACTATATTTTTTAAGAAAAGAAGGGGGAAGTGAATTCACCAGCAATGAAGATACAAGGACTCGAGGACTATATTAAAATGCGTAAAGAAAGACTAATTAAAACGACTTATTTCTGCACTTAAAACATAATCACAAACAGAAGAATAAAATCTAGAAAATAGTTACAACTGTTTGGATATTTAAGCGAAAAACAGTCAAAATCTTATACAAGAAAACCTGCAATTGGCTGATAAAGAGAAACCTTAGAAAGAAACTGAATCTCTCTTGACAGCAGTACACAACAACGCTATAAGGGTCAATTTTGTTAAAGCCCAAATCGATAATGTATAAAGAAAAAAATTGAAAAGAGTATCTCAGAATAAAGAAACTTTCTGAAACCAAAGTCTGTTGCAGAAATCCCATCAATGTAATAAATAGCTCGGCAGTCTTCCTTATAAGATACTCGAGACATTTCTCATACTGGACAAGAGTGGAGCGTAGAGATATGGACATTAGAACGAGGAAATTGATGACGATGCACAAAGGCTTACTCTCCGGAGACGACAGAGAGTCTATGTAACCAGAAGGTGGAAGAGAACTCGACAGCGTTGAGGATTGCAGCAAAGCAAGAACTATTAATAAATGAATAAATAAAAAAGAGAAATTTTTTAAAAATTGTTAATCTATTTCTCTCTCTCTCTCTCTCTCTCTCTCTCTCTCTCTCTCTCTCTCTCTCTCTCTCTCTTTATATATATATATATATACATATACAGCAAATAAATGTGTAAATAACTGGATAAAATTCCGATCAACAAATTAATAAATTTTTATTTTTCTGAATTGAGTGAAAAGAATAAATCTAAAAAAATTATTTATTTATAGTTAATATATATATATATATATATATATATATCGAATAAATGTGAAAGTAAGTGATAAAATTCCGATCAACAAATTAATAGATTTTAATTTCTTTGAATTGAATGAAAGGTTTGTTGAAAAACAGAAGTTACAAAGACTTTTCTGGTAAGAAAAGATCATATTAGTTTGAGAGAAAATCTTTTAAGTTAGAAACTGAAGATTCATGCACGAAATATAGCAGTTATTGCTAGTCTTAATTTAAATGGACATTTTTGAGGCGTGTAAAAATTCTATGTAAAAGAGTATAAATATGTAGTGGGAGAAAAAAAAAACCTTACGATGCTAATGGCAGTTTGTAAGCAAAATGAAACAATCTGCAAACAAGATATTATTTGAAATAGTAGTAGTAATAGATCTATGTAAACATTAACATATTCATTCAATTAAAGATAATTAAACGATGTTGAAATTAAATGTATTCTTAAAGGAGATGAATGTTGATTTTGATTCAGGAAAAAGAAACTGAAAATAATTCTGGATATCATTTATTTATTAAGGCGCATTTATATAATTTGTTAGTGAATAGTTTGTTGGTGATTTCATTTTAAAATCGGAACTAATTTGTTTGCACACTAAAATCGCTATTGTTTCTACACAGATTGTCTCAGTTATTGCAATCTAACATTTATTATTCTATTCAATATTAATCATAAATTTACATAGAGTGAAGTGGTTAGTAGTATTGCTTTTTAACTCAGTTTTTTCTATTCAGCATTATTCATTTGTTATCACAGTTAAATGGTTTCAAGTATTGCTATGTATCACTAACGATTCAATTAAATATCAGTCATTTGTCTACATACAGTTAAATGATCAAACAATTCTATTTATAACAATTCAATTTAGCATAAGTCATTTGTTTGCCCTTAGTTTAAATGTTAAACAGTTCTATTTGATGCATAGATAGGACTCTACCAGATATTACCATTCCGGGTCAGAGTGGAGTTGGAAGCAATGGCAATTAAGAGCTACTCCGCATTCCTCAAAGCTCCAGGACTGGAGCCTCGCCATTAAATGATTTAGTGTCATATCCAAGACATTCGTTGCGGGGTGGGAATCTTCCCCTTCTGCAGAAATGGTTCGGCGTATTTTTACAGTCCGAGTCGACGGCGCTTTTAGGACATTTAAATTGGTTATTATTTTTTTGTATTTTTTACAATGCTATTATTAATAAATAAATATTTATTGTACTTACTGACGTTTTCTTTTTTGGTTTACGTAATATTTTTATGAAATTCACTTTGCAAAATAATTTTAGTTTAATAGATGTTTTGAACACAAAAGATTTATTGATTGGTCAAGCCGTGGATAAATAAAACAGCGGTTAGCTGTTCCACAGATACTGAGAATTAGCTTTTTTTTTTTCAATTATGTTTTATAAAGTTGATTATTTTAATGTTCTATTAAATGAATAAAGACGGAATTAAAAATATGCGAAAAGTTATATTCTTTACCCATTTATAAAATATTTATTTGTTGAAAATTGTAAACAAGTTGATTCAGGGTTTTTATTTAAATTTTTATATGATAAACAAAAATTGATCATCTTTTTTAACACACGTTGATCTAGGGTTCGTTAAAACAATTATAGTAGATACAAGCTATTCTTCTTTCTGTTTTTAGATTATAAACACAAGTTAATCTGGGGTTTGTAATAAAAAATGTTTCTAAATTGTAAACATAAGGTCATCTAGGTTTAAAAAAATTGTAAAAAAACTGTAAACACAAGTTGATCTTGTCTTTTCAAATTGTGCACAGTTTTTGTTGTTTTTTTTTAACTTATTGCAATAAGCTGATCTACAATTTCTTTTATAAATTGTAAACGCAAGTTGATCTAGTCCTTTTAAATAGTGAACACAAGTTGATCTAGTTTTTTTTTTAATTTATTGCAATAACCTGATCTACCTACATTTTCTTTTATAAATTTTAAACGCAAGTTGATCTACTCTTATTAAATAGTGAACACAAGTTAATTCAGTTCTTTTTAAAAACCTATTGCAACGAGTTGATCTACATTTTTTAATGATAAACACAAGCTGATCTTTCGTGTGTTTTTTTAAATAGCAAACACAAGTTGAACTGCTTTATATAAAATAGTTAGCACAAGTTAATGTATAGTTTATGTTAATTTTAAAAAATTCAAACATAAGTTGACCTAGAATTTGTTTTTTATTTTTTATTGTGAACACATTGATTTATTTTTTGTTAAATTGTAAATACACGTTGATCCAGTTTTTTTTATCACAAAAGTTAATCTAGGTTTCATTAAAAAATTATTGTTAACACAAGTTGAGCAAAAGTTGATTTTTTTCCATCGTATTTTTTTATTTGTAAACCCAAATTGATCTAGGATTTTCTTTTTAAAGGAATTTCTTTTTTTACCTAAGCACTTTTAGCTTTGCCTTCAACATCGCAAAGTGAGGTTAGTTGGTTATTACTTTCCTCTTCAGATATTTTCCTGTCTAAAGACAACATTAAATAAATGTTTTCAGTTTGTCTGTACACGCCTGTGTGTTGAAATAACGAGTCTCAAAAGACCATTAAAACATTTAGACGACAACCCAACGTCCCTTTACCAAATCATAACTATAAGCATATATTATCCTGAATAAATACCAAATATAAAGATGTGGTTTCAAGTAATGTCAAGAGGTAAGTTCACTAACTGGCATTTACATATTAATAATATACATGACATCATTCAAAGCATACAGACTAAAAAGAAACGTAAATTGTTGCTCAGAATGCTGTTGGCTTAAAATAATTATTGACCGTTTAAGTGATTAATCTAAGTCTTGTCTTAATGACGTTGCTTATCGTAGACATTTTATCAAAGGACATCATGATAATATTTGAAGCAGATAAAGCATCATTATCATCATTATCATCATCAAGACGTGTCGATAGCACATATTCTCTTGACTTTCGTTTGCCATCCGTTCCTATCGACCATCATTGTTCGTAAGTCGTCTTGACCAATGCTTCTCAAACTATCTGATGTTGGGGTACCGACAAGATATTTTTCAAATATGCAACAGACCGGTATCATATTTCCGCCATATTCTCATGATATGAAACTGGACTCTCGTCACGAACTGACAGTAGATGACTTGTGTACCAGCACCGGTAGGAATACCACCACTATGGGTAGCGTAGGTATAGACAGCACTCAGTGTCCGTTCAGAGCCGATGAATGTAAGTTTTTTGCTTGTCGGATAACACTGGTGTGTCCATGTGTAGGAGTCCATAGGAAAATATTGCCTGCGAGTTCGTCTTTATTTCTCCAAAAGTGTCCTGCAAGTCTTGCTCGTCTTACTTGGATGGTTTGTGAGATGAAAAGTAGGTGCCCGTACAGCTGCTGTTTTGTGGTTATTGCTTCCAGGATTTGTTCAATATAGCTCGTAGCATTCTTGTGCAATTCCCATCTTGCTCTCTCTCTCTCTCTCTCTCTATATATATATATATATATATATATATATGTATATATATGAAGATAGCAGAAAAACATAATCCAAATAGGTGAATTTATGATGAAATAAAGTCGACGTTGAACGTTTCAGTTTTAGTAACCATCATCAGGACTTGGATATAAGAATAGTTCACATAGCGATGGATGATATCAAAGTCCTGATGATGTTTACTGAAACCGAAACGTCCAACGTCGACTTTACAGCATAATAAATTTACCTATTTGGATTATGTTTTTTTGCTATCTTCATACTGTCGAATTTTGATCCATATTAAATATGGATCAAAATCATACCAAATACATTCTTCCACAACATCTAACATGGATGACTTCAAAACGATCTGTATATATGAAAACTTACTTGTCTTTGGGTATTTCTTAATAAACGGGAGGATTTATCTCGTTTCTTCTGGAAATCCAACATTTTCAAATATATTTCCACGTGCCAGACACATTCTTAACACTTGAATTATGAACGCTATGTGCACGTTTGTATCTTTTCATTGTATACTTTTCATTAGCTCCTGTTATGTCAGCAAGCATCCATCTTCATACTGTCGGATTTTGATCCATATTTACTTATTTTTATTTTCTAATTTTTATCTTTTGATTTTTAATTTTTTTATTCTTTAATTCCTTTATTTTATCTTCTGAATACGAACTGTAACTCCACATTTGCTACTCTGCGACGAAAGAGAAGCATGTAAATAGTCATCTGACGAGACGGAGAGTATAGCAATAATATTCTCCGCCGAAATAAATTTATTATGACGACTTAACCGAGTTGGAGTCTCCATCAAATTGTACTATATATATATATATATATATATATATATATATATTATTCTCTCTATATATTCTTTTTCGCTTTCTCTCTCTCTCTCTCTCTATATATATATATATATATATATGTGTGTGTGTGTGTGTGAGAGAGAGAGAGAGAGAGAAAGAGAGAGAGGGGGAAGGCCCCCAAACGGTGCACATTCTCTCCTGATGACCCTAATATGATTTTTCGAAAAGAAAAGGATTAAGGCTAAAACTTACAGTCAACGAAGAAAATCCCATTATGTAGAGTTACTCTGTGGTGTTAATAGCAAGAGAAGTATCTGGTGAGTAACAATGACTAATTAAGTAATTTCCTTCTCCTATATATATATATATATAGGAGAAGGAAATTACTTAGTTACACACACACACACACACACATATATATATGCGTGTGTGTGTGTGTGTGGCATTAAAACATACTTGTACTTTTGCATGAGTATACAGATGTTGTACCATTATTACGTCATTACTAGCAATGTTAACATAGTTAGCAATGCATTTCTATTCAAAATAATTAGCAATGTTTTTTTCATTAGCAATGTTTTGATTATTAAGATACTTTATTTATTATCAATACTTTTCAATAGTAACATGGTTAGCAACGCATTTCTATACTAAAATCGCAATCAATGCTTTTCTCTACTAACATCGTTAGCAATGCATTTCTATACAAAATAATTTACTATGTTTCTTTTTTCATTAGCAATGTTTTGATCATTAAAATGCTTTATTCATTATCAATACTTTTCGATAGTAACATGGTTAGCAACGCATTTCAATACTAAAATCACAATCTATGGTTTTCTTTAGTAACATCGTTAGCAATTCATTTCTATACTAAAATCATTTACAGTACATTTTATGCTAAAATCAACAATGTTTTTCTATAGTAATGTCGTCAGTGATACATTTCTGTAGCTAAATCATTCGCTATGCATTTCTGTAAAACCTATTGTACGAGCAGGATTTTAAGTTTGTAACACGGAACTATGTCTCTTGTGTGGATTTGTAAGTTAAATGTCTTTAAAAAAAATTAACGTCTGTGCCCTTTTCCTCTGCTTCATGGCCATTGCTCGTACTAAAAATTTCCCGTAGAATAGATTGCTGCTTTTACTCTGCTTTTTGATCTAGTTTGGTTTTATGGCACCTCAACCAGTGTAGGTTATTTAATACCAAACCCATTTTTACAAATATAAACAGTTCTATTTCAAACAATTTAGTTTAGCATAAGTACTCAGTTTCAATGTTAAAAACAGTTCCATTTCAAAAAATTTATCTTGGCATAAGTACACAGTTTACTTCTCTTTAACCCTATCAGGTGCTATCACTCCGGGCCAGAATGGAGCTGGGAGCGATGACAATGAAGGGGTACTCCGCATTCCCCAATACTCCAGCATTACTTGAACCTCACCATCAGATTGTTTATTGTTTATCAGGACACTCGTTGGCGGAAGGTGTCTTACCTCTCTGCAGAGAAGCAGTCGATGTATTCTGCTGCCCAGTCGACAGGGCAATCTGCTTTTTGACATAAAACACACTTTCTTTTTAAAATATGATTGTTTAAAATGTTATTTGTTCGAAGTTTGGGTCACAAACCTTAGTTTTGTTTTGTTTAATGGTATATCAACTTTCGTGGGTTATCTAATACCAAAACCATTCTTGAGTAAAGGTAGTAGTGGTACTACAACCCATAGCTGGGGAGGATAAGGAGGTTCATACCTTTCCTAAAAGTATTAGCTCGAAAGTAAATGTAATAGCCTCACTGGAGTTCGAACACGCTTACTATGATGTCGCAGTCCTGCACGTTAGCCACGACGCCACAGGGACTCCTCCAAAAAATCTTGTTTCAACTTCAAGCAAGAATTCGGAACTTTCGGGAATAATTGTGTAAGTGAATTGTGGCGACCAGAAATGACTAACGTGTGACAGTAAGAAGTGAAATGACGACAGAAAGAAATGTTTTACCCGGGTTGCAGCGAGTAACCTTGTTGGTGATGGATGGAAAGTGCCATAACCATTATCACCAAACTATGCTTTACTATGACTATTCTTAGGGGTGGGATGTGAAAGAGAGGGAGAGTGAAGATAAAAAGGAGAAGAGAGAGAGAGACAGACAGAGAGAGACAGACAGAGAGAAAGTGAGACAGACAGAGTGGGGTCTCGTTGGCTTCTCCACGCTGTGACTTATCCTTTTAGAATGGTTGTCGCTAACCACGGCTAGAGAGCCTAGACTTCGGTACTATTTTATCCATATCTGAGAGGAAGAGTAGATTCATAATTTACCTAAGGGTGTCAGTGCGTAGCAAATACAATTGGTCGTAGTTTTAGCTTCGCATATCGATAACTATTCCAACTGGGGTACTTCCACTCTGTGTATGTGCGTGTGTGCATATGTGTGTATGTGTGTGTGCGTATGTATGGATGTACATGTGTGAATGTATGCGTGTATAAGTGAGCGTATGTGCGTATGTGTATGCGTAAGTAGGTGTGTGCGTACGTATGCGCGTATATGAGTGTGCGTATGAGTGCGTATGTGTCTGTGCGTATGTGTATGTATGTGTGTGTGTGCGCTCGTTCCCGTGTGTGTATGTGCATGCGCTATTGCTTATGTGTGTGTGCATGTATGTATATCATCAGGTATGAGCGAATGTGTACACTATTGTGGTTGTATTTTATGGTATATTAACCATTGTGGAATATTTGGTCGCAAAACTTGTTTATATATATATATATATATATATATATATATATCATGTCGCGCTGCCAGCACGGATCTATCTCCTTGACCCTCCCTCGCCACTCGTCTCTATCGTCCATTACTCCTGAGAGGTCTTCAAGGCAACATCCTATATCGGCACTGAGCTGTTGTATATAGGTTCTCGCTAGTCGTCCTGCTTTTGCTCGTCCATGTGAAGGGGTCCACAGGAGTATATCGCTTCTGATTTCGTCCTTACTTTTCTAGCAGTGTCTCGCATGTCTGGTTCGTCTAACTTTGATAGATTTCGTGATGGGTGGTAGGTGGCGGTATAACTGCAGTTTTGTGGGGTGTTGCTTCCAGGACTTGTTCAATATGGCTCGCAGAAATCTTGTGTAATAGCCGTCAAGCTTTTTCTCCATACGTTTGGTTAGCGTCCATGTAGTTCATCCATATAGCAGTATCGACATGAGCCTTGCTTGGAAAAAACTGAGTGTTATTTTATCGGTCAGGTCTGACTTCCATATGACCGATAGCCTATCGGTAAACAAATAGTTTGTTAACTTTATTTCTAAACAAGTTGTTAGAGCTCATTGTTTGCACACAGTTAAATGGTTTCAAGTATTGTTATCTAATATCAATAAGTCTATTAATTCTTTATTATTTGTTTGCACACAGTTAAATATGTTTTAAGTATTGCTGTTTAACACTAAAAATTTGCTATAAACCATTTGGTTGCACACAGTAATCCTATTTATCGAGTATTCTTACCTAATACAAAAAATTTGAAGACAGGTGCATAGTTTCAAATAATAATAATGACAATAATCCATAGTAAATGGTTGAACAGTTCTTTTTCACCCATGGATGGGGCTGTAACAGGTATTACCACTCCGGGTGTGAATGGACCTGGGAGTAATAGTCAAGAAGGTGCACTCCACATTCCTCAAAATCCAGAACTGGAGCCTCACCATCAGGTGCCGTTTAATGTCACACCTACAACACTTAAAGTCTTGTTTTTCTCAACGCAGTTGACTCTCAGCTACCACCTTTTGACACCTTTAAGATAAAAAGGGGTTTGGGGGGTTGCTACAAGAGCAGTTTGAAGAATATGGTCAGGACAAACATACTTGTGCAAGGATTTGTCATGACCGGCCAATTGATCAAATTGAGCCCCTCCGACTGCCCGTCTGGCTTAGTAAAAAGCAAAGTGTAGTGTTGCAAATCATATGGTCACTTCAGTTGCTGAAAGATGGACTGCTAAGCCACCACAATCCTGTCCTCAATGATTACTGGGAGAGTCTTTATAACGTAACAGCTTAAGATCTGAACAGCAACCTCGAAGTGAACGAGTTCGAACTCCAGTCGCCTTATTACATTCCCTTTTCGACTAATACCCGCGAGAAAAATATAGAACCCACTTATTCCCCCAGCTATGAGTAAAATAGTATCACTGATATTCTACAAGGCTAGGTTTTGGATTAGATAAACCACGAAGGTTGATATGCCATTTAACGAAAAAAAAAACACAATCAAACCAGATGAAGCACTACTAGTCGCCATTGATGGTCAACAAGAAGCCTCGTTGGTGTGTGTATATGGGGGGGTATCCCTTTTCAGCGATGCTGTCGGCTCATTCCACTTCTTCAGCCGACTGGGTAAGGAGAGGTTGGATATATATATATATATATATATATATATATATATATATATATATATATATATGTGTGTGTGTGTGTATATATATATATATATATATATACTCACACACATATATACATTTATATATATATACTGTCAGAATGTATTGCGCGTAAAACACACACACACACACACATATATATATATATATATATATATATATATATGACAGAATGTTTCGTTGTATCACAACTCTTCAGTGCGGCTAGAGACACGAGATGCTTTTAGCTGGGATCGAAACCCGACTTACTTTACGTCAGTCAGATAGCTTACCCCAAAGTTATCGCCCTTTCAGTGTAAACAAAGATATTTTTAACGTATATATTTATTTACATATACACTTATCGACTACTGGAGTGCTCAATTCACAGGAAGAACTTTGTAGTTTAATTTTTTTTTAGCGAGGGTTGGCTTTAATATAATGCCAAATTAAAACTTTGGCATGAAGTGAACCCAGTTAGTTAAACCGAATCTTTTTCTAATCGTATAAAGTAGATATCTACTCGAAATATTCCTATCCAGAAGCCGACGTTAGGATACCTTTTCCATTATAGTTTTCTAAGAATTTTTCCAGTTACCAGAAAATACAGACGAAAAAAATTTGATGTGTTTTCGTTTGTATTCCTCCAGGAATCATAAACGTTAACCTCTCAGTGGCGTTCATTAACTTAGAGATCCTCACGACAACATAATTCAATTTTACTACATTAAAATTACCTATAGGGTCTAGCCAAAGAGCTAAAAGGTCTATAGAAAATGAAGATAACACTTGACATTAGTGCCTGAAGGACGCAACCCGACTATTTACAAATAATAGGGAAGAAAATACGGATTCATACCTTTCTCATGTGAATCACAAATAGCCTCTAATTTGAACTTACTGATTCTTTGTCTGTTTGTCTCTCTTTCGGTCACACACACACACACACACACACACACACACACAAAACACACACATATATATATATATATATATATATATATATATATTTTGAGATAGCTTAGACTAAGTCAACTGCGCTCAGTGACTACCAATTACTCTTTTCGAAACAAGAATTATAATCGGATGATCACAAAGGTGAGAAACTGACGGTCACCGCGCACCGTTGATTCTGTCTATGCTTTTCTAACTGAGATCTACATATTCCTTATCGGTAATACTGAGCACTCATTACTCATACATTTAATTAACTGCATCATTAATATATCATCATCATTTGGTTTTAAGGCATATCAACCAGTGTAGGTTATTTAATGCCGAATCCTTTTTATACATATAAATAAAATATATGATTTCAAATCATATTTTGTTGATAATGTTTTAAAACGATCCTCAGCTCATTATTTTTAGTACAGTTAAATGGTTTCTGGTATTTCAGTCTTATACGAATAACTCTATTTGCTATTAATCATTTATTTGCACACAGTTAAATGTTTTCATGTATTGTTATCTAATATTTACAATACAATTGAATATCATTTATTTGTTTACCACTGTTAAATGAACAAACAGTTCTGCTTCAAACAATTTAGTTTAGCACAAGTTATTTGTTTGCACTCAGTCTAGATGTCAAAGTACAAAGTTTAAATGTCAAACAGTTCTCTTTGACCCATAGATAGGACCTTATCAGGTGCTACCATTCCGGGTCAGAGTGAACCTGGAAGCTATGGCAATGAAGGGATACTCCCCGTTCCCTAAAGCTCCGGCATTACTGTAGCCACAACATCAGTATCATGTTTAATATCATATCCGGACACTCATTGGGGGAGTCTTACTCTTCTGCAGAGGAGCAGTCGGTGAATTCCACAGCCCCAGCTTACTGGGCCTGTGTGAACGTGGATAAATACATGTGGTTTTTAGATAGTAATATTCAACAAGTTTTCCAAATTTTTTCAATTTTTTTTTTTTGCTTGTTTTACTAACCTATATGTTTTTAAAACTCAAACCAGTCATTGCCCGGTCGGCTGTGGCTATAGAATACACCGACTGCACCTCTGCCGAGGGGTAGGCCCTCCAACAAGTGTCCTGATTACGACAGTAAACAATCTGATGGTGAGGTTCCAATGATTCTGCAGCTTTGGGGAATACGGAGCTCCACTTCATTGCCATTGCTCCCAGGTTCACTCTGGCCCAGAGTGGTAGCACCTGATAGGGCCCTATCTATGGGTTAAATAGAACTAAACCGCGTACTTATGCTAGACAAAATTGTTTGAATTAGAACTGTTTGACTAAACTGAATAGCATGAAATAGAATTGTTTTTGACTATTAAAATGTGTACTTACATGTAAACTGAGTTGTTTGAAATGGAACTCTTTTTGTATGCTAAACTGAATTGTTTGAAATAGAACTGTTTTTGACATTGAAACCGTAGAATTGTTTTTGAAATTTAACTGTGTAAACAATATCTATAGTTATACTCAAGTGAATTGTTTGAATTAGATCTGTTTGACTAAACTGAATAGCTTGAAATAGAAATGTTTTTTGGCGATTAACTGTGTACTCATGCTAAAGTGAATTGTTTGAACTAGAACTGATTATTTTTATAAAAATAGAATTGGCATTAAATAACCAACAAAGGTTGATATCCGATAAAAAATCCAACCAACCAACCCAGTCACATCTTGGCGAACCAAACGTTTCGATTAATCCTGTTTACGATGACAATATGTTCTTTATCGTTTGAGCAACAACACTCAACAACTGGCCTGTTAAATAGCTGTAATTGTTTCTTTGATTTCCCCATCTGTCTTATTTGCCTATCCTTTACGAATGATTTATTTTTTGTCTGAAGAAAAAATTAGGTGAGTGGTGGTGGGAGGTTAGAAAAATAAAAGCAAAAAAAAAAAAAAGAAAACCGGTTAGTCGCCGTAAAGAGTGACATTTAGAATTTTAAAAAATGTACGGAAAATACACGTTCCATCGTTTACATTAATTAATTTAAATTAGTTTTCTTCTCTTTGTTGTGTTTCTCACCAATGTTTCAGTCTCTGTGGGCACCTCGGGTAGTGTAATGGTTAGCAAGGTAGACTAGCAAACCTACACGAGTGAGTTCGATTCTCATTGGGTGCCCAATTCATGCGGCCTTGTCCTACATCTAAGCAAAAAAGCTTAGTAAATTACCTCAATGTTTCAGTCTCTGTACCCTCCAGCCATTTTTTTCTTTTCGTCTGTCTGATTTTCTGACATGAGGTATTCTTTGTATTATTAATAGTAAATCAAATACCTCGCTAAGAATGTTAGGAAAGGGAGTAACTCTTGAAGCTGAATCACTGAGATTTTGTTTGGTTTATTTGATTAACGGTATACGAAATCCATATGAGGTATTTAAAACCGAAATCTGATTCTTTTGTAAACGTTTGATTATAATAGTAACTATATATATTACATTCATTTTTTTTTTAATCACATAAAAACTTTTTTTTTTTTAATCTATATATATTACATTCATTTTTTTTTTTTTAATCACATAAAAACTCACGCCTCACAAACGCAAAACGTTTCGGTGGAGTTACATTCTTTTCAAGTCGTGAGCCTCAATCAGTGCCTTATTAATTATTAAGTTTCTAAGAACGTGTTTAAGAACCTACAAGGCAAGGGAACTCCTTAGTTGTTTTTTTATGAAGATATGATGTAGTGACCAGATCATATTTACGTTCCGAGTGTCAAAAGCTAAAATCCTGAACTGTGACATCATATCAAGTGAGTTCGAACTCCAGTTACGCTAATACGTTCACTTTCGGACAAATAAGTAAGTAAAGTTGGCGACCTTGGTGAAAGCTGACCCGAAGATTCCTTTTTCAATAGCTACCACACTGAGGTGTGGGTGAGGGCGCTACTTCATTCCCTGGATTGCTCCACTTGATCCTTATCTTGTAATGCTGAGCATTAAGCAAGGTGGCATCAAGTACTATTTTTTAAGTCTGTGGTATGACTCGACCTGGAATAGAACCCCAGTTTCCAGGACCATTGGCAAACACTTTACTCATCTGGCCAATGATCCAATCTATTTTTGAATTCTCTCGTTCCTCCAATTATGGGTTAAATAGTATCACTGCTTTTCTTCAACAAAGATAGTTTTGGCATTAGATAACCCATGAAGGTTGATATGCTATCCCGTTTAGGGAACAACAAGGCAAAGGAACACCACAGTTTTTTTTTATGAAGATATGATGTAGTTACCAGATCATATTTACGTTAGGGAGAGTCACCGTGGGGTCAATTGTTAAAGTACTGGACTGCGACCTGAAACAAGATTTATAAAAGGGGTCCATGTGGTGTAGTGGTTAACGTGCTGGACTGCAGCCTCGAAGAAATCGAAATCGAACCCCAGTCGCGCTATTTCGTTCACTTACGGACTTATACACTTGGGAAAGCTATGAACCCCATTATCCCTCCAGTTGTGGGTTAAATAGTACCACTACTGTTCTACAAAGGTGGTTTTAAATAACCCTCGAAGCTTGATATGCTATTAAACAAAGAAAGATAAACAAAATATTTACGTTAGAACCTAATTGGTTAATGTAAAACCACGCTCATTTATTTAACGACATATCAACTCCTTATGGGTTATTTAATGACGAAATTTAATTCATTTCTAAATGATTGATAACAATTATAACGATATTTTCAATGTTCCATTGCATTTTTTATAATGAACTTGAAATGAAATTGAATTCATGTTTGTATGATGGGATTTTGGAAAATATAGGAGTGATACAACTCGCGTAAAAAGACGCACGGAAGATTCAAGAACCAGAGTGTCTTCAACCCGTGTAAAAGATTTTCAACTGCTCTTCCCCTTTTGTAAGTGGTGCCTTCAATAAGTTTCCAGACTTTTTTGTTCAGGCTTTTAAGATTGTCGTAGGCTCTTAAAAATTCAGTATGTTATTTCTATACATCTTATGAGATGACTGACCAATTTTTATGATTTCGGGTTCAAATGAACAGCTACAGCAGCAATTGGAATACACCCTACGATAGCCTGATTGTCACAGCTGCTGATTTTCAAAAATGCAATCTGGACGTGAGGACACTTTAGAAGAACGATATGCAATAAAATTCTGTTTTAAACCTTAAAAAAAGGATGCCAAAGAAACAACGTATGGAATGCTTCAGACTGCTTTTGGAGCATCTTGCATGAATCGAGCATCAGTTTTTGAGTGGAATAAGAAATTCAAGGAAGGCAGGGAGTCTGTGAGGGATGATGAGAGGTGTGGCAGGAGTAAGGAAGTCAATACATCAGAGTTGATTGGCCAAAGAGTTATGTTTAGGGTTAGTATGTTGAGGTTTTAAGGGAGTTCAGGAAGAGATTCCGCCGTCGGAAGAGGCCAGCACTCTTCAAATCGGGTCAGTGGCATTTCCACCAGGACAATGCACCAGTCCACAACTCCATCCTTGTCACAGGCTATTTGACCAAGATGGTCATCAAGACAGTTCCTCAGCCTCCCTATTGTCCAGACCTTGCTCTCTGTGACTTTTGGTTATTCACAAAGCTCAGAGGCTGTCGTTATGAGATAATTGAGGAGATGAAAGAGGCTGTGACGAAGGTCATTGACACGCTCACACAAGAGGATTTCCTTGGGGCCTTCCAGAGGTTGTTGGAACGGTACAAGTTCATTGCAGCCGGAGGAGATTACTTCGAAGGGGACTAGAGTTTCATGTGTGTACTATCCATAAAAGTGCCCATACGAAAAAAGTCTGGAAACTTATTTAATGATCCTCGTACAAATCGCATAAAAAGACGCACGGAAGATTCAAGAACCAGAGTGTCTTTAACCCGTGTAAAAGAGTTTCCACTGCTCTTTCTCTTTTGTATCTCTCTCAAGTACCTGATAAGCATTAATTTGGTTTAGTTTGGTTTGGTTTATTTGTTTAACGGCGTGTCAAATCTCTTTGGGGTATTTAACGCCAAAATTTGATTCGTTTCTAAATGTTTGATTACAAACAAGAATATTTTCAATGTTCCATAGCATTTTTAAAAATTGCTCTTTTTATTCGTTTTCAATCCTTTCTTTGCACAGTTACATAATATGAAATATTCCTATCAAATAAAAATCATTTTCCCTTTGTTGTTTTCTTGTAAATGTGAATAATAATCATTAATAAGCAATTATAGTTTCAAGTATCCATTTAAAGATCTATCTGGCCCATAGATAGGATCCTAGCAGGTATTTCCACACGGTGTCAGAGTCGACCTGGGAGTAATAGAAATAAAGGGGTACTCCGCGTTCACCAAAGCTCCAACATTACACTCCCTAGAACTACATATCTGGAGTCTCTCGTTTGATGCAATTTAGCGTCATTCCAGGGCACCTCTTTGACCCATAGATAGGACCCTATCAGGTGCTACTTGTCCGGAGCAAAATGGACCTAGTAGCAATGACAATGTAAGGGAACTCTACATTACCCAAAGCTCCAGGATTATCTGAGCCTAACAATCAGATTGCTTTGTGTCATATCCAGGACACTTGTTGGAGGGGGTACCTCTCTGTAGAGATGCAACCGACTGAGCTGCTTTCTTGAGATTAAGAAATATCAGTTATGCATGGCTTCTTTCCGATAATTTTTCCTGCGTTTTTAGATTTTAATTATAAGATTTTGCACACTGTACTCTTGTTCTTTCTTATTGTTGTATGCCACAACCATAACTGTTGGGTATCACCCACCTTTTTCCACACAATGAACTAGTCCATCTGCCATATATAGCAGTAGCTACTAATACCAGGGCAGACTAGAAGGTGAAGAGCAGCTTCTTATAGGAATAGTATAAGAGCGTTAGAGACTGGAGATTGCACTAGATCACCTTACTTGCTACCGTAATAACGGAAGCCAATACTATCGTTGGACTGTATCTTTATTCTGTATTCACTAATCCTATGTTCTTGTCTACTAATAGTCTCTCTATTGTATATACCTTTTCCTGAGAATATATCTCTATTTCCTCTCATATCGTGGTTTGTCTTTTATTTAATATTACAAGCGTTCACTAACCAGAACGCAACAATAATGATCTCAGTCACAACTGTAATACAATACATAAGCAGATACAGGCAAACACAGGCGAAAACAGGCAAAGGCGGACTTTGTTGTTCAGGTACGAACGGTTTTATTAACTTCTGAATTCGACCCATAGCGACACGAGGGGAGAGACACAATTCTTACTATGCTAACTATCCCCAACGCGCGGCGCATCTTGTTTAAGATGTTTAAGATCTCTGTCGGTAGAGGTCCGAAAAATCAAACTACATCTTCAACGGTCCAAATCCAACTTTCAATTCAACTGACTCTTTTTCAAAATCCTCAAATTCTCAGGACCATCTCTTCCGAGCATGACGTCATCCACGCTGCAGCTTCATTTCCTGTCTGGGGTTTATTATGACAATGGTGATTGTCGTATCCTTTGCGCACGAACGTAAAACTGTACCCAATGACTATGCACCTGAACTCTTAACCCGAATAGTTCAAAGCCCAACCAAACTGAATGATAGAATATAATTAATGAAAAGTGATTAATATAAAAATAATCATTCTTTAATTGTATTGCATTATGTGTCTATCGAATCGAACCCTTTATTCGATCCAAAGGGATATGCTGCTCTTATACTTATACTGGTTACGTCTTTTGTCCCTTAAGGGCTCCAATAACGAACAAAAGTATTAAGGAAGCTCTCCTATTTAAACCGAAGTCATGAGTTCGATCTACATGTTTGGTAATGCAGAAATCCATATATGGGTAGTCGAGAAGCAGATCGGTACCTTTTCGGAATCAGACCTAACGAAAAAATATCAAAGTTATTCCCTCTGAGTGATAAAAAGGTAATTGCCTCCCAGGGACAGTGCATTGTGGGAATAGTAGGGACCGGAAGAACAGACACACGTGAGAGAAAAGATAAACTTGGAATCCGACCATGACACATGGACGTACAAATGACGGGTGCCCTCAAAGTTAAAGCCGTTCCGTTCTTGGTCATTAGACGTATGTCTCTGCCTGTGCTTAAAAAAAGCTAGTGACCTTAGTCGAGGGTGACCCGATAGTTCCTTTTTCAATAGCTACTACACCGAGGTGTAGTGAGGGCGCTAATTTATTTCTGTATTGTTTCACTTTACCCTTACCTTATATTACTGAGTATTAAGCAATGTGGAATCAAGTACCATTTTTTGAGTCTTTCGTATGACTCGACCTGGGATTGAACCCAGGTCTCCCGAACCATTGGTGAACGCTCTACTCATTAGGCCAATGTGCTTTATAAATCTAATTGCTTTGTTGTATACCGACGAGTCCGTAAATTTGTTCATAAATTTGGCGATGAAGATAACGTCCAAATAATAGATAAAGAATATTGCTGGATAATAAAAAAAATGAAGGAAACGGTATTTATTTACCTGAAAAATAATAGTATAAATTCGGTTTGAATAGCATTAAAAGGTTGGCAAATATTTGGCTTTGCAAAGAAAGAACCGAAGAGCATTGTCGCGTTATAAATATAAAATTGTCCCCTTTTTTTACACCTCACCAAAATAAAAAAAAGAAGAAAACGTGTTGTCTGAATAGAATGGCCAGTTATTCGCATGGCTACGAATGATGTAATTTAATCAATACATTTGCCATCATACTTTTTTGCTTGTCACTAAATCTTGAAAAAGAGATTCCACTTCTTATTTACAGATTATACGCCCAGAGAATTAGCCGAAAACAATATGGGAAACAAAAACGGAAAAAAACAACAGTATGGATATTTCAAGCGACAAACGAAGGCAATCGCACACAAAATCATTTGTATATGGCGAAGAAAAGGAAACCGCAAGAGGGAAGCGTAATTTCTGTTTATAGCAGCCCAAAATAAGAACAAATTTTATTAAAGTGAGAATTGATTATACGCAATAGAATTGTAAGGATAGGCTATGTGATGATAGATAAGAACCTGCTAATCACACAATAAACGATTTCAATAAACTTGGACAAAAGGTCTAAAAGATTAGGCACGACAGGGAAGGAAATGTAATCCTCTGAGAACTGTGCAAGAAATTAAAATTTGACCATATAAACAAGTGGTATCTGTACAAACCAGAATCAGTCCGAGAAAATAAGATGCATAAATTTTCTGGGATTTTGAGATACAAACAGATTAAATAATCCAGCAAAGAACATTATACCATCTGTTAATTAACAAGAGAAGAACTTTTTTATCTCGTGCTTTTGCCGTTCAAACAGTTTATAGTGTGGGAATGAAAGAAAGTGAAATGACATGCCAATACCAGGATCTTGCAAGAGGGTTGAAAAAACTGTATAGTATAAAAGTGAACGTGATAAAAATTGTTATTGGTGTCTTTGAGACGGTCCCTAAAGACTTGGGCGAATTGGAGATCAAAAGAAGAATCGAGAACATCCAGACTACACACACACACACACTATAACAATTTTTTTTTCTGAGAACACCACTCACAAAAAATTCTTTAATTAAGAGAATAAATGAACTTCCTGTTCAATTTGCAATTGAATGATAATTTTGTCGGAGGCGTCCATGTTTTAATGGTTACAATCGTAGGAAATGGACACGGCGACCAGAGTTCAAAACCTGGACGAGGCTGTTTGCATTTCCCATGGCACCTTTGGGAAAAGTATGAATCCAACTATTCTCTCTCCAGCTATGAATAAATATTAAGACAAGCTGGGCTTTTAAACCTTGGTAGGACAACCGATCTAAGAGAAGGAAAACTCAAAATGTAAACCTGTTAAACTCAGCCCATAAATAGACTTTGTGTAACATCCTGTTCGTGCGTAGGTGTTGGTAAATACATAATTTTGTAATTTCATTGAGAAATGTCTTTGGCAATTACAGATAAATTCATTTAGACATCAATTCTAACAAAAGGGCTGCATTATTATTCACATTTGAGAAGTATTTCTTTCGTCTTATTAATTGATTTTCAAAACTCTTCAGTTTTTCTTCATAGTATTGATCGATTTCTCCACTGCATGCTCGCAGGAGGAAGAAACTGACAGTTACCAGGCACCGCTGACTCAGTATATATGCCATCCTAACATAAAGCGGGGGTGTCCTCGTGGTGTAATGGTTAAAGAGATGGACTGCGGAATCGTAGTACGCGAGTTCGTACTCCAGTCGCGCTATTACGTTCACTTTCGGGCAAATACCCTTGGGAAAGTTATGAACCCCCTTATCCTCCCAGCTATGGATTAAATAGCACCACTACTGTTCTTCTAGGAGAATAGCTTTGGCATTAAATAACCTAAAAAGAGTTGATATGCCATTAAACAAAGAAACCAAACCAAACCTAACATAAAGAACGGAATCTGCTCGCTAGAAACAGGAATGAAAAAAAATGATCTCGTTGGAAATTCTTGAACAGTTGAAAGTAATAAATACAATTGATCGGAAGATCATCTCTGAAATAATGTCAGAGAAGAGTGTTGACTAGCAATATTAAGGCGATAGAAAATTTGCTGTTGTAAAAAGAAGTAATACTCACCAACTAAGCCATGCAGCCAGTTTTACGCAATGAAAATCTGTAAAATATGGGCAGTAATAGGCCTTACTGTAAAATATGGGCAGTTATGGGTCTAACTGTAAAATATAGGCAGTAATGGGCTTTACATCAAAATATAGGCAGTAATGGTCCTTACTGTAAAATATAGGCAGTAATGGACCTTACTGTAAAATATGGGCAGCAATGGACGTTATTGTAAAATATGGGCAGCAATGGACGTTACTGTAAAATATGGGCAGTAATGGTCCTTACTGTAAAATATGGGCAGTAATGGACGTTACTGTAAAATATAGGCAGCAATGGACGTTACTGTAAAATATGGGCAGTAATGGACCTTACTGTAAAATATAGGCAGCAATGGACCTTACTGTAAAATATAGGTAGTAATGGGTCTTACAGTTAAATATGTGCAGCAATGGGCCTCACTGTAAAACATGGGCAGTAACGAGCCTTACTCTTTCTCATATGATATGCTGGCAAACAATTTTAATTTTGAAGTAGCCTCCAAAGTCATGTGATCCAATCTGCCTTATTATTTTACTTATACCTGACGGAAGAAGTGATGGGTTTATGCCTTTTTCAAGAGTATTTATATGGATATTATTAAATTAAAAACTTTGTTGGTTATTGCATAAGGTATATTCAAAATATTTTTGTAGTTTGGTTTGGTTTGGTTTGTTTTATGGTATATCAACCATTGTTGGTTATTTAATGCCAAATCATGTTTATTCATGAATATCATATATATGATTTGTAAATATATTTTGTACATAATATTCTTAAAGGAGCCTAAGTTCTTTTTTTTACATAGTTAAATGGTTTCACGTATTACTATATTAAAGTCACAATTTGACATCAGTCATTTGTTTGCACACAGTTTGTTCTACATGACATAGATAGGAACCTTTTAGGTACAACTATTATGAATCAGATCGGACATGGGAGCAATGACAATCAAAGGGTACTCCACATTCCCCAAATCTTCGTGACTGGAGCCTCGCTATCAGATGATGTAATGCCATATTCAGGACACTCGTTGTGTAGGGAGGAGTCTTACCCTTCTGCAGAGATGCAATCAATGTATTACACAGCTCCAGCGGACTCGGTTGACATTTTCTTCTTTTTTTTTTTGTAGCAAACATTTGTCAAGTGCATGTGAATATATATCGGTGGTTGATAATGAGAAGTGTCTTTCACGAATCTCTTTAATGTAAGTATGTAATTACTCAACCCCTTAGTCGAGATGAGACACAAGATTTATTTTTAAGCGGAGTACAACGGGTTTTCAAGTCAGAATTTTCCTTCTCCTGGACTGGTTGCCTAACAAAGACTAACTAACCCAATTTCACCAACTATTTACCCATAGGTGAAGGAAGAACAGATTTAATCATACCTTTACCAAGGGCATTAGCTTGAAGTGAAACGCAACCTCATTCTGGATTTGAAGTCGAGTCACGGTTCCATTATGATAACCGTTACGCTAAGCGCGCTTCATTCTCTTTAGTTTAATTAAAACTCATTGTAAAATAAAAGTTTGAATAAATAAACAGAAACAACACACAGATCTTATGGAATATACAAGCACACGATGACTTATGTCGCTGTGGAACTAATGAGATTGTGTTGCGCCAATATCAGAAAACTGAATTCCTTACTTGCTTGAAAAATCAGCATGGGAAATATTGGCTTATTACTGAGTTCGAACACCGATCACAAGTACCGGAAACAAGCATGCAGTTACTTTAGGTTCCTATCATTCGCAAATAAAAAAACTAAAATTAAAGAGAGAGAGAGAGAGGGAGAGAGAGAAGAAGAAGAAGAAGAAGAAGAAGAAGAAGAAGAAGAAGAAGAAGAAGAAGAAGAAGAAGAAACTAGAATGAAATATGGGAACGGAAATAAGCAATAAAAACAAAACGACAAAAATTTCAAAGCAAACAACAAAGTTAAGGGAAAATACAAATTTTGCCTACTTTTGAACAACCGCAGTTAATGTACATTTTGGGATTTATTTTTATCATCATCATCATCATCATCACATTATTATTATTATTATTATTATTATTAATAATAATAATAATAATAATAATAATAATAATAATAATAATAATATTTTTTTATAAAATTTTGAATTTCGTTTGCCATAAATCTTGAAGATAAAAACATACAAACCAAAAACAGCAGAAGACAAAAATGAAGAAATCGTTACCACTTGAAAAATATGCTTTTAATAAAAAGTAAAAAAATGAAAAATAAAAATGAATAAAAAAAAACCCAACAAAACTACCCTGCACATTCGGCAATAAATCTGCCGAAAATCTTTTCATGTGTGACCGTCTTAAATGTAGTGTGAAATATATTCGTGAGTTAAAATGGTGGACGATGCATTTGTCTCTAATTGAGGACGTCTAAACGAGATGAAAACGAGGCTCAGTCAATGGAAGTACGAAAAAGAAAGATTATTTGAGAGAAAGATAGCAAAAAAAAAAAAAGCTCATAAGAAATGGGCTGCGTACGAAAGAGGTAGATTTAAAGGAAAGAAAATAGATAAAGAAAAAAGAGCAATGGAGGAAAAGAAAGATATAGAGAGAAGAAAAAGAAAAAAATGGAAAGAGAAGAAAGATAGAGAAAGGGAGTTGAAGGAAAAATAATAAGGAAGAAAGAAAAATGAAAAGTAAAGGAAGAGGAAAAGGAAGAAGAAGAAGAAGAAGAAGAAGAAGAAGAAGAAGAAGAAGAAGAAGAAGAAGAAGAAGAAGAAGAAGACGTATGAGAAAAAAGATGGAGGAATTCGAAAAAAAGACATGAAAAAGAAAAAGATGAAGAAGAAAGAAAAAGAAAGATAAAAAGCAAGAAATATACAGAAGGAAGAAAGATTAAGGAGAACGAAAGAAAGGTGAAAAGAAGAAAAAGATGAAGAAAAAAAGAAAGAGGGGAATTATGTGCAAAGATAATAAGCAGTTTGAAAGAATGAAAGGAAAAAAAATGAATTCAAGAACAGAGGGAAAAAAAGCGAAATGCTGGGGATTAAAAGAGATTATTAAAATGAAAATAAAAATGAATGAACGAGAGCAAGAACAATTGAATGAGAAAGATACAACAGAGAGAGAGAGAGGGGGGAAGCAAGAGTGACAGAGATAAACAAAGGAAGGGCGCAAGCAAGAGAGAGAAAGAGAGAGAGAGAGTGAAAGTGAAAGTGGGGGAGAGAGAATGAAAAGTAGAAAAGAAAAGATAATAAGCAGAAAAGTTAGATAAACGAATGTGAAGAAGAAAGATACGAGGCTCGTTCAAAAAGTTCGAAGCTTCACCCAGTAGGATTCGGACAGTCAGAAGTGTCTTGTAAATGGTAACCCTTTTCGACTTGTGCTCTGGCGTCAGCATTCTTGTAGACAGCTTGCTCATCCCCTAAAATCTCAGTTAAATATTCAGTTTTGTTTTTTGTTTGTTTTTTTTTTTTCTGAATGACGCTTAGAATTTTTTTTAATCACTCTCGTAGAGATACAGACTGAGATGAAGAAAAAAAAGGTGAGGAAAAGTGAAGAGAGGAAGAAAGAAGAGAAAAGAAAGAGAAGGTGAAGAAAAAGAAAGAAAAAAGAAAGAAAGAAGTGGAAGAAAGAGGAAAAGAAAGGGAAACGAGAAAGGAAGAAGGGAGAAAAGAATGGATGTAAAAAGTTGATCAATTTATGATAAGAGCAAAAAGACTCGAAAACGTCTGATGATAATGTGAAAAAAAAATGATAAAGGCAAGCAAAATAAAGGTTATTTTTCGGTTACAATCACGGATTACTTTCGTCAGGCCCATGAACAGGTCATACATCATCAAATAGCACAACGCATTTAAAATGGTTTCTAAAATTTCAAGGAACGACACGAAGAAAAAATCTCATTAAAATGTGCCATTTTGGATGGCGTTAATAGTCAGTTCTTTTCCACCCTTTACCGATCTTAATTCTTTCCTATATATATATATATATATATATATATATATAAATTGTTACAAATTTGTAACTATTTTGCTCTACTTAGTATTGAACACTTTTTGTACTTGTAGCTTAGCAGCATTTTACGGTGTTTTTTTTTTTCTTTTGACCAACCGATTACGTATCTATTGATTTTTTTCAATTGGTGTGCCAAGGTTGGCCTTTCTTTTTTTTTCCAATAATTTTTTCCCCTAGACAGTGATTCGTGGTATATTTTTATCTTTGAATTACTGGCGGGGTTTTTCGTCCCTCACCGTAAGTACTTTTATTCAGTAAGTTATTTAATATATATATATATATTTATATATATATATTGTAATAGGTACCGTTGTAGAAATGGACGCAGTGACTCAATTTCGAATCCTTGACGCGACTTTGTATAGCGCTAGAACTCCTTTGAAAGGTATGAATGCAACTGTTCTCTCTCTCTCTCTCTCTCTCTCTCTCTCTCTCTCTCTCTCTCTAGCTGTGGGTGAGCAGTAGGGTAGACGAGGCTCTTTAACTTTGGCATGGCACTATTTACCAACCCCTCCGCTCGGGCAGGATATGACACAAGGTCAATTTTTAAGCGGAGTTTAACAGGTTTGAATTCAGAGTTTTCCTTCTCCTAGACTAGTTGCCTCTCCAAGGCTGAAGAACCTAGTCCGTCCTACTATTTACCCATAGCTGGAGGGAGAATAAGGGGGTTCATACCTTTCCCAAGGGTATTTGCCCGAAAGTGAACATAATAGCGCGACTGGAGTACGAACTCGCGTACTACGATTCCGCAGTTCATCGCTTTAACCATTACACCACGAGGACACCCCCCTTAAAAATTAACTTTGGCATGGCAACCGGTCTCGGAGAAGAAAAACGTTGAATTCGAAATTCCGTTTAAAAACCGACCTTGGGTCATATCCTGCTCGTGCAAATGGTTATTTTTTTAAGCAGGGTTATGAATTCAGCGTTTTCCTTCTCCTAGACTGGTTGCCATGCCAAGGTTAAAGAGCCCTGTCTGCACTACTGTTACCCTATAGCTCAGTTTGGTTTGGTTGTTTTGTTTTACAGAATATCAACACTTTTCAGGTCATTTAATGCCGAATCAAGACATTTTGATAGAAATTTTGTTCTAGTTTGGTTTGGTTTTATGGCGTATCAATCATTGTGGGTAATTTAATGCTAAATCCATACACAGGTAAATATAAAAACAATTCGATTTCTAACAATTCAGTTTAGCATAGGTACACAGTTTAAATGTAAAAAACAGTTCTATTTCAAGATATTCAGACGGGTCAACAAAGTTAAATGGTTCCAAGTATTACAACGTATCACTAACAATTCAGTTAAACATCAGTGATTTATTTACGCATAGTTACGTTTTCTATTTCAAGAAATTCATAAGTACACAGTTTAGTTCTATTTGACCCATAGATAGGACCCTATCAGGTGCTACCACTCCGGCGAGAGTGGAGCTGGGAGCAATGGCGATAAAGAGGTACTCAGCATTCCCTAAAGATCCAGCATTACTTTAACCTCACCATCAGATTGTTTAATGTTATATTCAGGAGACTCGTTGGGGGAGTCTTACCCCTCTCCAAAGATGTAGCCGGTGTATTTTGCAGTCCCAGTCGACTGGATCACTGGACACTCGTTGAGGGAGTCTTACTCCTTTCTAGAAATGTAGTCGGTGTATTGTGCAGCCTCAATCGACTAGGCCACAGGACAGTCGTTGGGGGAGTTTTACCCCTCTCCAAAGATGTAATCGGTGTATTTTGCAGTCCTAACCGACTGGGCTACCCCCATACCTGAAGGAAGAACAATTGAATTCATATTATAAGTTGCCCAGTCGGCTGGGGCTGTAGAATACACCGACTGCGCCTTTGCAGAGGGGTAAGACCTCCCCTACGATTGTCCTGGATATGACACTAAACAATCTGATGGTGAGGTTCTAGTAATGCTCGAGCGCTGGGGAATGCAGAGTACCCTTTTATTGCCATCGGTACCAGGTCCACTCTGGCCCGGAGTGGTAGCACCTGATAGGGGCCTATCTATGGGTTAAATAGAACTAAACCGTGCACCCTTCACAATACTGATTTTTGCATTTAAACTGCGTATTTATGCTAAATTGAATTGTTTAAAATAGAACTGTTTTGACATTTAAACTGCCTACTTATACAAAACTGAATTGCTCGAAATAGAACTGTTTTGACATTTGACTGTGTGTAAACAAAATCTGTACTTATGCTAAACTGAATTAGCTGAATTAGACTTGCTTGACTAAACTGAATAGCTTGAAATAGAAATTTTTTAAACAATTAAACTGTTCTTACATTTAAAGTGCGAGCTTGTACTAAACTGAATTGTTTGAAATTGAATTGTTTTTTACATTGAAAATGTACTTACACTAAACTGAATTGTTATATATAACTGTTTGAATAAACTAAATAGTTTGAAATAGAAATGTTTTTGACAATTAAACTGTGTACTCATGCTAAACTGAATTGTTTTAAATAGAATTGATGATTTACATAAAAATGGATTTGGCGTTAAATATCCTACAAAAGTTGACATGCCATAAAAAACCCAACCAACCAACCAACCAACCAACAACATATTTTAAGTTTGTTTTATTATGACAACTTTAAATCACATATTGAAATATGCGGAAATATAGGGTGTTTTCAAGTTGTCATAACAATAAAATTTATTATATGTTGATAGTTATGGTGACATCCTATACATTACCTTACAGTATCACGGGGTGTCCTCGTGGTGAAATGGTTAAAGCGATGAACTACAGAATCGTAATAAACGAGTTCGAATTCCAGTCGCGCTATTACATCAACTTTCGGACAAATATCCTTAGGAAAAGTATGAACTCCTTTATCTTCCCAGCTATGGGTTAAATAGTACCACTACTGTTCTTCTAGGAGAAATGCATTGGCATTAAATAACCTACAAAGGTTGATATGCCATTAAACAAAGAAATCAAAGTATCATTGCTTGCAAAAAAAAACAAAAAAAACTTGGACATTACATACCCAAACGAGAGTTGACATGCCATTAAACAATCCAGCCCATGTCTTTTCCTGTTTATCCTAGTTCTTACTGACTTACCTAACGCCTCTCCTTTGCCTGTTGACAGAGATTACTCACGTTACTATGGCAACGAAAGCAAAAAAATTCCGTTTATCATTATGTATAAATTTTATGACTAATTGAATTCTTTTTAGAATTTATTTATTGCTGGTATTGGTGAATATTATTAAATGAGGATGTAGATGAATTGTTAGATATTGATAGATTTTAACGGCATGCCAACCCATCTTGGGTTATTTCATACTTAGAAGTCAGGGAATTGCATTTAATGGATGTTTATATATTAGGTTTTATGGTATTAGATGCTATTTAATGTTAAATCCGGTTTATATATATATATATATATATATATATATATATATATATATATGTGTGTGTGTGTGTGTGTGTGTGTGTGTGTGTGTTGTAAACACATTTTTAAACGAATCTAAGCTCCTTTTTGCACACAATTAAACAGTTTCAAGCGTTGACATATAACAGCCACACTTTAACACCAGTCATTTGTTTGCTCACTTAGTTTGTGGCGTTTCGTTTCTTTGTTTTATGGCATAACAACCTTTGTGGGTTATTTAATGCCAAAGCCATTCTTCTAGGAGAACAGTAGTGGTACTGTTTAACCCATAGCTGGGAGGATAAGGGGGTTCATACCTTTTTCAATGGTATTCTTATTTACCAACCCCTCCGCTCGGGCAGGATATGACACAAGGTCGATTTTTAAGCGGAGCTTAACAGGTTTGAATTCTCCTAGACTAGTTGCCTCACCAAGGTTGAAGAAACCAGTCTGCCCTAGTATTTACCCATAGCTGGAGGGAGAATAATTGGATTCATACCTTTGCCAAGGGTATTAGTGCAATCAGCCTCGTTCAGGATTTGAACTCGTATCGCGATAACTATTACACCACGTGCACCTTTTCCTATGGTATTTGTCTGAAAGTGAACGTAATAGAATGGAGTTCGAACTCGCTTACTACGAGTCCGCCGCTTTAACCATTACACCACGAGGACACCTCCACGTTTGTAGGTAATTTTATTTTTAAATAACTTAGAACTAATTTATTTTCACACTAACATTGCCATTGATTTCTTCACAGTTAAATGATTTCAATTATTGCTATTTTACACGATTATTTCAATGAATCATTTATTTACACACAGTTTAATTACTAAACAGCTCTATTTAGTATGGTTTGGTTTGGGTTTTATGGTCTATCAACTATTGGAGTTTATCTGATACTAAATCCTGTTTATACATATATAACAAATATATATGATTTGTAAACACATTTTGTAGATAACATTTTTAAACGAGCCAGAGCTCATCTTTCGCACACAGTTAAATGGTTCCAGGTGTTTTGTAAACGTAACAAATTTATCATTTTTTTTTTTTGCATAGTTTTAAATAGATATACATATACAATTTGTAAGTAAATAGTTTGTAGGGAATTTCATTTTTAAATGAGTTACAACTAATTTGTTTGCACACCAGTATTGCTATTGTTAAATGGTTTCAAATATTGCTACAGATGCTACAATTTGATATCAGTCATTTGTTTGCACACAGTTTATTTGTTATTTCATTTTAAAATGAGTTACAACTAATTAGTTTGCACACCAGTATTGCTATTGTTAAATGGTTTCAAATATTGCTACAGAAGCTACAATTTAATATCAGTCATTTGTTTGCACACAGTTTATTTGTTATTTCGTTTTTAAATGAGTTACAACTAATTAGTTTGCATACTAGTATTGCTTTTGTTCCTATACAGTTAAATGGTTTCAAATATTGCTTTCAAATAATTATGATTTTATTCAATATTTATCATTAGTTTGCATACAGTGAAGTGGTTAGAAGTATTGTTATTTCATACTAATTTTTCAATTCAATATTACTAATTCGTTTGCCCACAGCCAAATGGTCCCAAGCATCTTGGAACTATATCACTAGGAATCTAATTAAACATCAGTCATTTGTTTGCACATAATTAGATGATCAAACAGTTCTTTTTCAAATAATCCAGTTTAGCATAAGTCATTTGTTTACGCACAGTTTAAATGTCAAAAAGTTCTATTTGACCTCTAGATAGGACTCTATCAGGAGTTACCACTCCGGTCCATAATTGACCTGGGAGTGATGGTAATGAAGGAGTAATATGCAGGTCCTAAATCTCCAAAGCTGGAGCCTCGCCATTAGATTGTTTAATGTCATATCAAGGGCACGTGTGTGTGTGTGTGTGTGTGTGTGTGTGTGTGTGTGTGTGTGTGTGTGTGTGTGTGTGTGTGTCCACAACAGCAATGGTCTTTACCTATAATGGACATATCAAAATATTAATTTTTACAGCAGCTCTATTTATGTATGTATAAATAGCATCCAGCACAGCAAAAAAACAAAACAAAACAAAAAAACAATACCTTATAACGAAATTTTTGTCAGAGCAGTACATTTAAAATGGACATAAGATTCGTGAATGAATTAGTTTTCAGTCTAATTGGCAACGAAATGGCAATTTTGTGGGGTCTGCATTTGCGACTAACCATATATTTTAATCATCCAGAATCTCTCTATAACGGAAATAGTAATAAGATGCTAATTAGAATTTTTCACTCTTTCTTGAATTGAAACAGCAAACATCTAACCCATCTGGGCAGATGCGTCAATGATATGTCTTATCTCACAGGGCGTTGTCCAATGACCTAGAGAAGAGCTCTAGGAATGCTTTCTGGGCGTGTTATTTGCTACTCCACAGTTGAATGTACCTTTGATTGACAGTTTTAGAATATGGGAGCGGCTTCAGAATTCTTAACAGGAAGATTGGAATAGAAAGAGATTCCAAATTAAAAAACAACAACAACAAATAAAAGTAAGTTTAGTGTTTAAATAACTATCTGTTGATGTTAACGAAAGTCGTGAGAAAGCTGCTAGGTAGTTGGTGCCATTTGGAACTCTGGTTACTTGTTTGAAGAGGTGGTCCCATACGGAATGAAGTGACGTACGAACTGGCATCATACAGGAATGTGCTGACCAAGCAGTTTTGTTGTTTCCAAGTGAAAGAAATTATCCCAAGATTTTGAGATTATATTGTGCTGAGAAGTCATTCTTCTTCTTCTTCTTCTTCTTCTTCTTCTTCTTATTATTATTATTATTATTATTATTATTATTATTATTATTTACTCCTTGAGAGTTTTTCACATCAGTTTTAGCTGATGGTCTTTCACTGGAGTTTGAGTGACAGCAAGTCTCATCAAGTCTCCAGGACTCGTCTCAGGATTCTGGCAGTTCTCAATAATGTAGTAGTTTGGATGGTCTCCACTCATCCTCTTATTTCCAAGTTTTCCAGTCCCTTTGATAATCCTTTCGTGACTGTACCAAAAGCACCAATCACGATTGGTATAATTGTTACCTTCATGCTCCATAGTTTTTTTCAATTCCCTAGCAAGGCCGAGGTACTAATCCTTCTTTTCTCATTCTTTCAGTTTTATTCTGTTGTCGGCCGGGACAGCAAAGTCGACAATTTTGCAAATTCTCTTTTTTTTGTTGATTATTATAAGGTCTGGTATTCTGGCTGAGATTAGGTGATCCGTTTGTATGTCAAAGTCTCATAGGAGTTTATGTGTGTCGTTTACTAGGAAAGGTGCTGGGTCGTGCATATACCATTTGCTCGTATGGTCAAATTTAAATTTCTTGCACATTTCCCAGTTGATCACCTTGCCTACCCAGCCGTGTCTAGTCTTGAACTCTTTCTGTGCTAATTTGCTACATTCGCTTATTATGTTATTGATCGTTTCATCTCTCTCACCGTATAGCCTACATTTGCTATTTTGTTGCGTCTTATCTATTCTAGCTTTGATATGGTTGGTTCTTATGGCGTTGTTTTGTGCTACTATTAGGAGAGATTCTGTTTCTCTCTTTAAGTTTCCTTTTCTTAGCCATGTCCAGGTTTTGTCGTGTGAGATGTTGTTTGTTAGTCGTTTAAAATGCCCGTAGAGTTGTTTTTCTTCCCATTTTTGTTTCTTAGTATTATCGTGTTGTCAGTATTGTTTCTGATGGCTGTAATCAGTCCTCGTTCGTGTTTTTCTATGTAGTCTTCGGGTCGTTGTATCGATGCGTCAACACTGTCTTCGATGCTGGCAAGTCCTCCTCCCCCTCTTTTCTTGATACATATAGTCTGTCAAGGTCGTCTCTGGGATGTAATGCCTTGTGCATGGTCATTAGTTTTCTGGTTCTTTGGTCCATTTGTTTGAGTTCATCTCTGGTTCACTTGAGAAAGAGTCCCGAGATTCTAACCAGTGGTACAGCCCAAGTATTTATTCCTTTGATAACGTTTCTGCTAGAGAGTTTTGTCTCAAGTAGTTTTCTAGTTCTCCTGGGATATTCTTTTTGAATTTTCTCTTTCATTTGCACTTGTTTGATGGTGTCAGCCTCCAAGATTCCCAAGTATTTGTAGGTTTCGTTTTCTCCGAGCGTTCTAATCTTTTCTGTTTGGTAGTTCGATTCCGTCAGTTAGATGTCGTTTGCCACTTTTCATTACAAGCATGGCACATTTTTCTATGCCAAATTCCATTCCTAGGTCCTGACTGTATATTCTAACTGTGTGTATTAGGGTTTCCAGTTCTTTTTCAGTTTTTGCAGATAGTTTGATGTCATCTATGTACATTAGAGGATCGATCTTTTCTTGCGATCTATTAAGTCTGTATCCGGCAGTGTATTTTCTGAGTTTGTGGTTAAGTGGCATCATGGCAATTATGAACAGTAAGGGTGATAGTGCATCTCCTTGGAAAATACCTCTTTGGATTTTTGTTTCAGCCAAGCTTTTTCCTCCTGCTGTCAATTCAACTCTCCAGGTTTTCATGGTTTTTTCGATAAAGTTTATGACTTCATGAGATATTTTGTACATTTTGATACAGTTTATTATCCAGCTTTGTAGAACCATATCATATGCCTTTTTGTAGTCAATCCAGGCCATGGCTAGGTTTTTCCGTCTGGTCTTGCTTTCATTTAGGATGTGTTGATCTATGTAGAGTAACTCCGCTGTGCCTCCGGATCCTTTGCGGCATCCTTTCTGTTCCTCAGGGAACAATCCGCGGCTTGTTAGCGATTAGTAGATCTCTTCCCTTATTTGTGCCGTTAATATTTTCAACATCATCGGTAAGCAAGTTATGGGTCTACAATTGTTTGGAGCAGTTACTTTGCTTGGGTCCTTTTAGATTAATGTGGTCTTTCCTTTGGTCATCCATACAAGTACTTGCGCATCTTGTAAGCATCTGTTCATTTCTAGCGCTAGTCTGTCGTGAATAGAGGTGAATTTCTTGAGCCAGAAACCAAGTATTCCATCATGGCCTGACGTTTTCCAGTTTGATATCTTTTTTAGTGTCTTTTTGAGTAGTTCGATGTGTATTTTCACTGTCGGACCTTCTTCAAGTCCTTCTAATTCTCTTGTCATATTGTTTATCCATTCAGCCTTTTTGTTATACTTTTTTGGATGCCATATTTTCGTCCAAAATCGTTTGGTTTCTTTGGCGTCCGGTTGTTGGTATGTTTTTGTCTCATGCTCTCCCAGTTGATACTATTTACCAACCCCTCCGCTCGGGCAGGATATGACACAAGGTCAATTTTTTAAGCGGAGTTTAACAGGTTTGAATTCAGAGTTTTCCTTCTCCTAGACTAATTGCCTCACCAAGCCTGAAGAACCTAGTCTGTCCTACTATTTACCCATAGCTGGAGGGAGAATATTTGGATTCATACCTTTCCCAAGGGTATTAGTGCTATGTGAAATGCAATCAGTCTTGTCCAGGATTTGAACTCGTGTCGCTGTGTCCATTTCCTACGACGATAACGACTACACCACGGGCACCTTCATGCTCTCCCAGTTGATGATAAAATTTTCTTTCGTTGTTTTGGAATGTCCCGTTTTGTCTGTACTGTTTTACCCTTTGTCGATATCTCTTTAATCTCCCTTCTTTTGCCAGTACTTTCTGGTTTATTTCCTCAAGTTGTACTGATTTTTTTTCTCGTCTTGTCTTCTCCTTTATGTTACCACATATTCCAGGATCTTTTTGTTTCACCATTTTGGCCTGTTTTCGTAGATTTTTATCTGCGTTTCCAGTCGAATTTCCCATCCTGGTTTTGATTATTATTATTATTATTATTATTATTATTATTATCATTTAATCCTTTAGAGTTTTTCACGTCATTGTTAACTGATGGTTTTTCACTGGAGTTTGAGTGACAGCAAGTCCCCTCAAGTCTCCAAGACTGGTCTCAGGATTCTGGCCGTTCTTAGCAATGCTGTCGTTTGGATAGTCTCTACCCGTCTGCCAACTTCCAAGTCCTCCAGGCCTTTTAATAATCCTTTTGTTATTGGGCCTAAAGCACCAATCACAATTGGCACAATCGTTACTTTCATGTTCCACAGCTTTTTCAATTCTCTAGCAAGGTCGTAGTACTTATCCTTCTTTTCACTTTCCTTCAGATTTATTCTGTGGTCCTCCTGGACAGCAAAGTCGACAATTTTGCAAATTCTCTTCTTTTTTTTGTTGTTGATTATTATTAAGTCTGGTCTTCTGGCCGGGATTAGGTGATCCGTTTGTATGTTAAAGTCCTATAGGAGTTTATGCGTGTCATTTTCTAGGATAGGTGATGGGTTTATTATTATTATTATTATTACTATTATTATTCCATTGAGAGTTTTTCGTGCGAACCGTTTGGCGATGATCTTCAACTGGAGTTTGAATGACGTAAAGTCTCCTCAGGTCTTCAGAACTCTTCTCAGTATTCATGCCGATTTTAATAATGACGTCGTTTGGATGGTCTCTACATGTCCTCTTATTTCCAAATCCTCCAGTCGTATTATCAATCCTTTGGTAACTATCCCAAGCGCACCAATTACAATTAGTATAACCGTCACTTTCATGTTCCATAGTTTTTTTAGTTCTCAAGCAAGGTCTAGGTACTTATCTTTCTTTTCCCTTTCATTCAGTTTTACCCAGCGAACAACCGGAATGGCAAAATTTATTATTATTATCATTATTATCATTATTTTAATCCTGGCGAGGTTTTCACACCACCGTTAGTTAATGGTCATTCACTGAGATTTGAATGATAGCAAATCTCAAGTCTCCAGGACTCTTCTTAATATTTTGGTCGATCTCAACAATGCAGTAGTTTGGATGGTATCGGCTCGTCCTCCGATTTCCAACTTCCTTTGGGGATCGTTCCGAGCACACCAGTTACAACTGGTCCTAATGTCAGCCTCTTCTTCCATAGATTTCTTAGTTCTCTGGCAAGGTCTAAATACTTGTCTCTCATCTTGTTTTCTTTGATTTTCTCATGGGACAGCAAAGTCAACTATTCGACAGGTTCTATTTTTCTTTTTCTTTTTCTTTTCTTTTCTTTTCTTTTTTTTTTTTGTTGGTTTTTACGAGTTCTGGTATTCTGTTCGGGATTAGGTGATCCGTTTGTATCTTAAAATCTCAGAGAATTTTTTAGTATCTCATTCTCCAGAACAGATTCCGTATATACTACATAGTATGGTCTCTGAAACTGGTAGACAAATTCACCCACCTTGGAAGCAGCGTATCATCAACAGAAAAAGACATCGACACATGGCTAACGAAGGCATGGACAGCTATTGATAGACTTTCAATCATATGGAAATCAGACCTGACCGATAAAATGAAACACAGTTTCTTCCAGGCAGCGGTCGTATCGATACTGCTGTATGGAAGCACTACTTGGACGCTAACTAAACGGCTGGAGAAGAAGCTAGACGGCAATTACACAAGAATGTTGCGAGCAATATTGAACAAGTCCTGGCGGCAACACCCCACAAGGCACCAACTATACGGCCATCTGCCTCCCATCACGAAAACTATCCAAGTTAGACGAACCAGACATGCAGGACACTGCTGGAGAAGGAAGGACGAACTCATCAGTGATATACTCCTATGGACCCCCGCATATGGCCAAGCAAAAGTAGGACGACCTGCTCGAACATACATACAGCAGCTATGTGAGGATACGAGATGTAGCCCTGAAGACTTGCCAGAGGCGATGAATGATAGGGAGATGTGGCGAGAGAGGGTCAGGGATATCCGTGCTAGCGGCACGACATGATGATGATGACGATGGTCAAATTATTGTTATTATTATTATTTACTCGTTGAGAGTTTTTCACATCAGTGTTATCTGATGGTTTTTCACTGGAGGTTGAATGACAGCAAGTCTCTTCAAGTCTCCAGGACTCTTTCCAGTATTCTGGCCGTACTCAATAATGCAGTAGTTTGGACGGTCTCTACTCGTCCGCCAACTTCCAAGTTCTCCAATCCCTTTAATACCCCTTTAGTTTCTGTACCAAAAGCACCAATAACGATTGGTATAATCGTCACCTTTTGAGATGCCTGTTGTGTAATGGTTATCGTCGTAGGAAATGGACACGGCGACACTAGTTCAAATCCTGGACGAGACTGACTGCATTTCACATAGCACTAATATCTTGGGAAAAGTATGAATCCAATTGTTCTCCCTCCAACTATGGGTAAATAGTAGGGCAGACTGAGCTCTTCAGCCTTGGTGAGGAAACTTGTCTAGAAGGAAAACTCTGAATTCAAACCTGTTAAACTCCGCTTAGAAATTGACCTTGTGTCATATCTTGCCTGGGTGGAGGGGTTGGTAAATATGGTATAATCGTTACCCTCAGGTTCCATATTCTTTTTTATTCCTTAGCTATGTCGAGGTACTTATCCTTCTTTTCACTTTCTTCCTGTTTTATTCTGTTGTCAGAATTTTGCAAGAAGGTCTGGTCTTCTGGTCGAGATTAGGTGATTCGTTTGTATGTCAAAGTTCCACAGGAGTTTGTGTGTATCATTCTCCGGGACAGCGGCTGGGTTGTGCATGTACCATTTGTTCGTATAGTGAAAATTTTAAATTCTTGCACATCTCCCAGTGGCACAACAGTCGTAACTGGTAGCCTTTCCAGGAAACCAAGCGACAGCAACTTTCTTCGGTTCTCCAGAACCCTTCTCAGTATTTTAACCTATCTCGGCAGTTCTTTGATCTTGGCGGTGTAAAATCTTCCATGAATCTCCTGTTTTCCCAGTCTCTTTTTCAGACTATTTGTAAGTGTTTCAAAGGATTATTGTTAACAGAATGTTTTTCACTGAAGTCCGGGTGACAACAAGACTCCTAATTTCCTGGAAACTTTTTCAGAGTATTCTAGTTGAATTTAACAGTGCTGTGATCTGGATGGTCTTAATTCTTCCTCTGATCTCCAGTCCCCCCCCCCCACGCCTAGTCTCTTTTCTAAGATCTCTGGGAATGTCATTATTTTGTGCTACTCTGAAAAGAGATTCTGTTTCTCTTTTGAGGTCTTACCTCCTAGGCCATGTCCAGGTCATCTCATGCGTAATTTCCTTAGTTTGTTCAGCCCAGTCAGTTGAGACTGAAGAATACACCGACTACGTTTCTGCAGAGGAGTAAGAACTCTCCGCACCCAACGATTGTCCTGAATATGACATTAAACCATCTAATGGCGAGGCTTCAGCCTTAGAGATTAGGTGAATGTAGAGTGCTCCTTTATTGACATCGCTCCCTGGTCCATTCTAACTCGGAGTGGTAGCATCTGATAGGGTCCTATCTTGGGGTCAAATAGAACAAACTGTGCGCAAACAAATGACTGATATCAAATTGTGACTGTTATATAGCAATACTTGAAACCATTTCACCGTGTACAAAAAAGAGCTCAGGTTCGTTTAAGAATGTTATCTATAAAATGTGTTTACAGGACACGTAACGGTTATAGGCGTTGGGTCCCTAAGCTTCAAAGGAGACAATCATCTGGAGGTTGCAGACGAGTAACAATACAGGAACACTTAACACTTGTACACGGTTATGGCTAACGGAATCAGAACAGGCACCCCCCGTGGATTCAATAAAGGACGTTGTTCGAAGTTCCATGAAGGTTCCCGAGTTCGACAAACACCTGAAGAAGGCCGGAGGACATATCGGCCGAAACGTTGTGGAAATAACAATAAAGATGAAGACGATAGTCCGAAAATCCTTAATGATAAAAATCAACAAGCTTCGTCTCAGAAATTTAGACAACTAAAATCATATATATATATATATGTATTAAGAGGATTTGGCATTAAATAAGCTACAATGATTGATATACCATAAAACCCAACCCAACCCAACCGAACTTTAGTTTGTTGCTGGAAGTAATTGGACTCGCAGAGATTCCATCGGGATTGGAAACTAACATTTCTTGAAGTCTCCTACCAGTGATCTAATTCTTCTCTGTATCTCTTCCATGTCTCCCTTGTCATTTTCAATCTTTGGGGAACTTTCATATTTTCTCGTAATCGTTATCCTAATCTGGATTAGTTTTAAATGAAAAAAAAGTTATAGTCAGGCATCATTTCTTTTACCTTTTTTTCTCACTATAAAGAAGGTTTAATGTATTGTAATTTTAACTTTCTATTTGCTATAACATATTCTGTGTAAGTGAAGAGATTCTATCTTCTGTATAGATCATTACTTGACCGAACTGAGAATTTTTGTCCTTTTAAAGGCATTTTTGGTTAATCTCAGATTGATATTTTGTTTTGAAAGTTACACTCGAAGGCAAATAATTTTTATCACAAACATTTATCTCTATTTAAGAAGAAAAAATATTCATTTCCAACTCGGACAAAGCAAATCTATCTATCTATCTATCTGAGTTTGGTCATTATCTCTGAATCTGCTAAATTGATAAATAATCAATCGTTGTCATAGAAACACGAGGCTGCTCAAAGTGAGGAAACTTGATTTTACCAGAGCAACATAATTATTTTTAATGCTATTTTTTAATTGATAAAGCTTAGTTTTTGTAAACCGTAGAATCTTTTGTTATTCCAAATCCCAAACATTTCTTTTTTTATAAAAAAAAAATGCAAAACATGTCCAAAAGGGATGGTTGTTTCTTCATGTCTCCTGAACGTCTATGGCTTGTAACGTACACTTCTGAGAAAAATAAGTATGTGTTCAATCTAGAATCTCGATAATAATCTCACATAATAACCTTGATTTGCTGATAGCGAATCTTTGATTTCTCTCCGAGCGGCGTTCCATACTGTACTTTCTGTGTTGGCCCCTATCAAGGTGGAAAAATACACATAAGAACTTTTCATAACATTTACTGCCTGTATGGTTATTATAATAGAGTAGGGTTTTTTTTTTTTTTCAAGTATTCACTCATTCAATTTTTCGGCCCCTATTTTTGCGTAACGGAGACGAACTATTTTTGCCAATATATCAGGTAATGGGACAGAACACGGCGATGCAGAAATATAGATTTCCCCGATTATATAAGTGCTAACGGAACATAACCAATTTTAAGAAGGATTCCAACTAGGTTCTATTTTCTATGTTACAGATTGAATCCTAACTTTTATAGGGATGTAAGGGGAATCTAATTTAAATACTTATAAATAAGCAATGAAATAGATTTATAGATTCATTCAGTAAATCTACCCAAAATTTTCGAATATATCTCTACGAACTGAAAATCTAATTTTCTGTTCTTTCAAGTATGAATTTAATTTCAGCATCGTTTAATTATTTTTAGATTGAACAAAAATATTTTGTTTACATCAGTATGCAAATACTACCGTTACAGTCTTCCCTTGTTGATACTGTTTAGCTGTATCCACTTACATATTAGCACAAAAATATACTTTCTCTACTACATACAGACATACACAAATATTTCTGACATACACAAAATATACCAACTAGATTTATCAGCTACCCTGAATGCCTGATCTTTTCTTTCTTGCAATGTAAAAATATTGGATAATAATATAATTATTTTCTTATCAGAAAAGACTTAGTAATTTTTTGTTTTTCAACAGTTTTTTCACTTAAGTTAATGAAATAAAACATTAAATTTGTAGATCGGTGTTTTATTCAATCACTACTACATTTATTCTGCTACATATATATGTAGATTTATACATTCACACACATACACACACACACACACATATATATATATATATATACATATATATGTATTCAATCACTAGCACATTTATTCTGCTACATATATATGTAGATTTATACATTCACACACACACACACACACACATATATATATATATATACATATATATGTATTCAATCACTAGCACATTTATTCTGCTACATATATATGTAGATTTATACATTCACACACACACACACACAAACACATATATATATATATACATATATATGTATTCAATCACTAGCACATTTATTCTGCTACATATATATGTAGATTTATACATTCACACACACACACACACAAACACATATATATATATATATACATATATATGTATTCAATCACTAGCACATTTATTCTGCTACATATATATGTAGATTTATACATTCACGCACACACACACACACACACACACACACACACACATATATATATATATATATGTGTATATATATATATATGTATTCAAACTTTAAGAAAAACAACAAAACCGGTCACATATGATTATAAATTTATTTCCATCCTGTTACGCATTTTTGAAATTTCCAAAAATACGAAAAAAAATTAACAGGACTTCTTCAGATCTTTTAGTTAAAAAAACTTGAATAGACACAGAAAAGTGGGAGGGGATAGAAGAAGGGTGAAGAGTTATCTCCTCATTAAGCCCACTTCCGTTTTAAATTTTAATTTCGGTTAGAAATGTAGTAAATTTATTTATTTTTAAATTTTTTAATTTTTTATTTTTTAATTACATTTTGACCTAAATTACAGATTTTTTTTATTGAATTAGATTTAAACTTTAATTAATAACCTTACGTAATGATACTGTAATAGATATATTAAACTAAAACAAATATTTCATTTATCTAAAATATTTTAAAATTTCAAAACTATTTAGAAACCATTAATCAGTTACACTTTTTATGAGTAGTACGTATGTATTATATGCTTTTTCACAATTTTCTATCTAACATTTTATTTTATTTATTCATTTACATTAATTCTCAATTTAACTCTATGCTTTTTTTAAAAAATTTTGTTAATTATCTATAGTTTAAATTTAGCCCTATGTCTACACCTAGCTATTAATTCACTTTTTTTTTTTTATCTAAAAGATCTGAAGAAGTCCTGTTAATTTTTTTTCGTGTTTTTGGAAATTTCAAAAATGTGTAACAGGATTGAAATAAATTTATAATCCTATGTGACCGGTTTTGTTGTTTTTTTCTTAAAGAATTTATTGCTCTGTATTATTGTTACATTGAGCTCTTTACCAGGAAAATTTAAATATTCATTCATGAATAATTTCTTGTCCTGATGGAATTACTCCCAACTCCGGTTTAACTGGACCAAAGAATACTATATGTATACATATATATAATGGTGACAAATAGACCCAAGGATTTATTCATTATATGAATAAAAGCATAAAAGAAGACATGTCAAGCTAGCTATTATATATATATATATATATATATATATATATATATATATATATATATATATATACAAGGGTTGATAATCCATGAAGCATTTTTGGGGAATCTGTCGTAGTCAGTAATCTTTTGGGAATTTTGGAAGTCAGTATAATCTTGAAAAATAAGACGCCTGATAGTAAATATTAAACTGTAATAAAATCCCCTGTTGCGGCATAGGATCAAAATGAATATCATACTGGAGCATCTAATTAAGACCAAGACGACTTTCATTTTCGAGTAGTTGACATTACAATCACTTATAAATAGAGAAGAAAAAAAAGATTTGTCCAAAAACAACGGTCAGGCATTCTTCAACTGCTATTAGAAGAGAATCAGAACGAGAGTGACATTTTCGGTTTGTTTTTTTCTTTGTTTTTTTTTCTTTGTTTAATGGCATATCGTGAGTAATTTAATGTCAAAGCTATCCTTGTCGAAGAACAGTAGTATTTAACCTATAGTTATGAGGCTCATGCCTTTTCCAAGAGTATTAGTTCGAAAGAGAACATAATAGCGTAAATGGAAATCAAACTCGATGACTTTGATTTCGTAGTCTTGCACATTAGCCACTACGTAACGAGGACTACCCCGCCTCTCTGATTTGGTTGGTTTCTTAGTTTAATTTTATAGGTTATTTGTAGGTTGTAGGTTATTTAACGCGAAAGCCATCCTTCAAGAACAGTAGTGGAACTATTTAACGCATAGTTGGGAGGATAAGGGGTGTCATACCTTTCTTAAGGGTATTTGCTCGAAAGTGAATGTAATAGCGCGACTGGAGTTCGAACTCGCTTTCTACAATTTCGCAGCCCATCGCTTTAACCATTACACCACGAGGACACCCCCACCTCTGATTTTAAAGTACTTCTTTAACAACAGTCAGAAGGGCGTGACTTGCATCGGGAGAAGTAACAAGTTTTTTTGGCATTGTTTATCATGACGATAAAAAGAACAATCGGCTTAATATTAAAAATACAACCATCGAACTATAATACAATACAATAAAATGTGCTTTGTAATATTATGGTCCCATGAAATTTTTCATGGAGTCGCCATACCGAACGACTCCCCTTCATGGTGTCTCTCGGGGCAATACGAAGGCCCTCTTTAAACAACACCTGACTTGTTGTACTGAATATCATACTGGTTGTGCTAGTAGCAAGGAACGATCCTTGAACAGACTTAAACGACCCTTTATCCCTGATTTGATTCAATGCAGCAAGTTTACCTGCCACGTCGATACGTTTGTAGGTGGGGATTGGATTTAGACTTTTCTAAAAAAATTCTCCCCAAGTCGGCGGCGTTCATAAAACGTGGACTGTATCCTCTGGTGATCTGGGGTAAGATCACCCCGCTCTCCAAAAAAGGGGTCTCCTGGGTATGGCACTGAACTACATTTGGAACTGGGGCAGAAGTTCCAGAGATCTAGAGAATGTGGAGTGCGCCTCGATTATCATTACTCCCAGGTCCACTTTGATATGGAGTGTGAGTACCTGTTAGGGTCCCATTTATGGGTCAAATAAATCAGTTTTTAACTTATTCATATTCAATAGGTATTTAGTGAAAGGACTTATGGAACAGCACTTACAAAAACAAATTACCCTGTCTTAATTAACAATTATGAACTGTCGACAATAATTAATAAAAAAAATCTCGCTAATTAGTAGAATGTTAATTTGTAAAATGATATGTCGAGAACGTAATTAATTAAAACAATATGATTTTTAGGACGGGAAATTGATAAAGCAGTGTTTAGGCGGCAATTAGTTAGGCGTAAAACGGTCGGGCGGTAATTAGTAAACTTTATGGTATATCAGAAGGTAAAATCAGTAAAATTTCGTCTGCAAAATTAGAAAAGTTTTAAGATCTATCAGATGGTAATTAACTGACGTTTAGGATCTATGATAATAAATGAATGAAAGGTCGGGCGGTATTTAGGCAGTATATGCTGGACAGTATTTTGTAAAAACTGATATGTCAAAGTAAACAATCTGGGTGGCAATTATATATGTTATGCGATTATATGTTATGCGAATCAATAAAACGATCTGGTAAGTTTATTAGTTAAACAATATGATCTGTCAGGCGGTAATTAGTAACAATGGTTTATCGGTAATAATTATTATATCAAATGTAATCTGTAGAACGAAAATGATTTGGTTTGGTTTTATAGCATATAAACCATTGTAGGTTAATGCAAAATCCATTTTTATACCTATAAATAGTTCTGCTTCAAACAATTCTATTTGACCCTATCAGGTGCTACCACTCAGATCTGGGAATTATGGCATTGAAGGGGTACTCTGCTTTCCCTAAAGCTCCAGGATCACTGGAATATCACCATAAGATTGTTTAGTGTCATATCCAAGACACTCGTTGGGGAAGTCTTACCTCTCTGCAGAGAAGCAGTCCTGTGTATTCTACAGCCCCAGCCGACTGGACCATGAAATGACACGTTGGGGTCGTAACTAGCAGAACAATTTGTTGGGTAATCAGTAAAAGGATCAACCTGACGGATTGAATCATTAACGCGATTTATTTGCGCTAATTCGTGTGGTTGGTCGGGCGGAAATGATTATCAAAACTATGTCTGTTAGACAACACTTAGTAAACAATTATAATCTGATAAGATGTACCGTTTTAAAAAGATATAATCCATCAGGTGGTGATTAGTTACATGGAAGTTACCTGTGAGTAAAATAGTCTTCGGGCTGTGATCAGTAAAACGATTTGTCAGGAAGAAATTTTATAAAATGATCCTATAAGCTGTAATTTACAACATCAGGCTGCATTTAGTAGGAAAAAAAAAATGTCTGTTAGCCGCTAATGAGAAAAGCGGTACTTTTCGTGCGATATTTTATCAAATCATTATGCTTGGAAGGCAATATTATCTTTCGGGCGGTAATTAGTAAAGGGATCAGTCCGAAGAAGTTATTAAGCCAACATGATTTATCAGAGTAATTTCGTAAAAATCATTAGATCGGAAGATTTATTTATAAAATGATCTGTCTAGTGGTTATTGGTAAAATATTATGTCGGGCGGTAATTAGTAAAGGGATCAATCAGTCCGAAGAAGTTATTAAACCAACATGATTTATCAGAATAATTTCGTAAAAATCATTAGACAGGAAGATTTATTAATACAATGATACGTCAGGTGGTAATTAATAAAATATGTCGGGTGGTAATTAATAAAAATGAACATATATATATATATATAAACTTGTATATATAAATATAAACTTACTTAATTTAGCCAAGCAATTACGTCGCAGTAATAATTAATAAAATAGTCAGTCGGGCGGTAATTAGTAAGAATTATATTTTTCTGTTAATTAATTAGAATTAATATTTAGTTGCGCTTTCTCGGACTTATATGAAAGTTTCAAGCATGGATTTCACTAATTAAAAACAATATTCTTTATCAAAGTGATTACATCTTTTGTGAATAGCAGTTAATAGATCCTTGAGCCTCACCATCAGATTGTTTAGTGTCATATCAGGACACTCATTGGTGTGTGTGTGGTGGGGTCATGCCTTTCTGCAGAGAAGCAGTCAGTATATTTTACAACCCCAGCCGATCGAGCTCTCGAGATCAAAAGTTGAAAGTAAAGATTTTTCAATTTTATATTCATTTAAAAAAAGAAAATTCTTAATCAGAACGTGAGTTATAGCTACATAGGCTTATTTCAGAGACTTATTGAAATGTAGGAATGACTGAGATTATCAAAAAAAGAAAAAAAAGAATTAAGTGGATAGAGTGTTCGCCAATGGTCCGGGAGACCTGGGTTCAGTCCCAGGTCGCGTCATACCAAAGACTTTTAAAATAGTACTTGATACCCCTTGTTTAACACTCAGCGATATTAAGTACGTATCAAGGGTAAAGTGAAGCAATCCATGGAAAGGAGTAGCGCCTCCCTACACTTCAGTGTAGTAGCTATTGAAAAGGGAGCCTTCTGGCCACCCTCGACAAAGGTCGCCGACTTTACTTACTTATATACAGGGAGAGTCTTCGTGGCGTAGTGGCTAGCGTGCTGGACTGTGACACATTACTAAGTGAGTTCGAACTCCAGTCCCGTTATTCCCTTTACTTTCGAACTAATACCGTGAGGAAAGGTATGAACACTCTTATCTTTCAATCTATGGGTTAAATAGTACCACGAGTGTCCGTTTCCAAAGATGGTTTAAGTAACCCGAGAAGGTTGATATTCCCTTAAAAAAAGAAACCAAGCCATTAAATCCAATAAAATGGGATCCACCCACCCAGAATTTTTTGGTCTAGTTTAAGCCGTAAACTGGCGTACGTGCCCGGACCCACATTTGGGTTCGTGAAACTGCTTGCCTCATCAGGCTCACTTGTTTGTCAATTTAAGAAAAACAAGTCCAATGTTTGGTCTCTGGTTGAACTGCGTTTCAGTGTCATCCAGCATTTATGGTGAATGGGATGATCCCATTTTTTGTTTTGTGAAATTTTCATGGCTTCTGGGTCTGTAGTTTCAGTGTAATCATTTATTTGAATTATTCATATGGAATGGAGTTCCTTGCCATATTGTTAAAATTGGAAAGGAAAACAAATTTATCTTAAAATGTAATCATTAAATTCAAATAATTCTTAATACAATTTACATAACTTTATTTTAATTTCTTAAATTAGTTCCTCAACTTCTCATCTGGCTGATTTTCATATATCTACTGTGAGGTTTTAGATATCAGTTTGGCTAGAATTTTTCAACCATGACTACTTTTGTTATATCTTGAGAATATGCTGATCCCAGCATATCTCCAATACCAACATTGCTTCTACTGCCAAACAACACTTTCAGGTAATAATGGGCTATCTAGATGGTTGTGTTGGTCGGCCATGTCTACTTCACCCTGTTGATAACCATTCCATCCAATCAGTAGCACCAGTTCCACCTCGATGCTGATGAAAGCAACAAGGAATCCAGATCAAAACATTGCTGACAATGGTGAAAGCAGTCCTACAGGTAATCACTGGGTTAGGAATTTACAGCCTTCCATGGTGGAATTGCAAATCGTTGGACATTGACAAATCAGATGTCAAAAATCATGTGACATTGACAACAATCATCAGAGATTCTTTCACAGAGGGGAGCTAAATCAACCCATCATTGGTGACTGCTGTATCAAGAAGTTTGATCTGATATTTATACAGTAAAAGTCTTAAGAGAAAATAATTTAATACTTGATTTAAAATATAAAAAAGAAATACAAGTAAATTATAAACTTGATTTGTTCTTATTTCCATTAAGTAAACTCTGTATATCCTAATTTGGTCCCAATTAATGTCTCCTTTGATGTTTCTGTTGCATGCCACTAGCTCACATGTAAAAGTGATCGAGGTTTATTTAGTGAGCCGATGAGCAGCATAGACCAGCAGGGGTCGAGTCTCGGCTCGTTCCCGACCTCCCCCTCCCCTTTATCCCCACTTTAATCGGCCTTCGGGCTTTTGACCTTGTGTCAAGTCGTGTCTTGTGGGAGACAGTGACAAATAAACGGAGTTGACCAGATCAGCGTGACACAATCACGTGATACCATTTGCGTAGTGGACGGATAGCAACTACCTAACTACTGTTTAACCAGGTTCACTTGTATCTTTTCTGTTACTTGAATATATATGTTTTTCTATCAACCTTTTTGTGTTCCCCGTGTCTTTCTTTTGTCAGAATCACAACATATATCAACACACAGCAAGAATAAAAATCTTGAAGGTTAATCTATTATTTTTACGTCGAATACCGAAGAATCGTTCTGACAGCCTGGACTTGCAAAAAAGCTGTTTAAATGATGCATTACATTAAATTAAAAAAATGTAAGATTACTAACTAAAAAGCAAAGAACAGAACATTTACATTAAAAATAAAGCACAATAAAAAAAAAACTCTGCAGTTGGCTATGTGGGTCCGGAAATCACATATCTGTCAACATTAGTTGACGTCATTCCTCATGTATGTGTGTGTATGTGTGTGTGTATGTGTGTGTATGTGTGTGTGTGTATGGGTGTATGTGTGTGTATGTGTGTGTGTGTGTGTGTGTGTATGTGTGTGTGTGTTTTGAGTCTTCTATTTCTTTTCATTTTTAGTCACGAAACTAAATTGAATGGACTTTGAAGTTTTTTCTTTTATTCCTAGGGAACTGATGTCAGAAAAGGGCATCAAATGTTATGCAAAGGTCACACTGTAAAAAAAAGAAAGCATGAATTTTAAACTTTTCACTGCACGCAAATGTTTTCAAAAAGAAATTAGTTAAATCGTAGAATAGATGAGAACCTGGTGTTAAAATGACAGCAGTATAAAGGCTTGGTACTTAATTAATGTCTAAAATAAAGGAATTCAAAGACTGAAATAAATGGAAGAGAAAGAAAAATGGTTATGGATAAAAAAAAGAAGAAAAGCAGTTGATTTAGAACAGGTTTTTTTAAGAACTCATACGAGACTGGGCAAGATAAAAAAAAAAAAAAGGCCAAAAAGAGAAAGAGGGAGAAAAAGTAGAAACAACATCAGGATAGGAAAAATAGATGAGTAAAGAAAGAGAAAAACTATTACTGTTATAGAAACTGAGATACAAATAGATGTGGAGAAAGAGAGGTAATCAGATATACAGACAGTAGACAAATGCAACAGATCTACAGACAGAGAAGTGCACAGAAAAAACGAGGCAGAATGAAAGTCAGGCTGATAGAAAGGCAATCTGAAAGGCAGGCAAACAATTACACGGAAAAGCCACTGACCTGCATGAAAACTAGAAAACAGAAAGGCAGTCAGATTGGAAGAAAGTTAGGCACATAGAAATGTAGACAGAAAGACATGCACGAAGTCAGGTAGATATAAAGATAGAAAGGCAGGCAATAAAAAAATGAAAAAAGGTAGGCAGACTTGCCAACAGGAAAGTCGGCAAAGAGAAAGGCAGTTTGACAGGTATAAAGGTAAGCAGATAGAAAGGCTGTTAGACAGACAGAAAGATTAGCAGAAGAAGGCAGTTAGACAAAAAAAAAAACAACAAAAAAAAAACAGGTAGGCAATTAGACAAGCAGAAATGTAGCAGACAAAAAGGTAGTTAGACTAATAGAAAACCAGGCAGTTAGACAGGCAGAAAGGTAGGCAGATAGAAAGGCAGTTAGATAGAAAAACAGGCATAGAGGCAGTTAGACGAGGAGAAATGTAAGTGATAGAAAGGCATTTAGACAAAAAGTCGGGCAGATTGAAAAGCAGAAATGTAGGTATATTGGAAGAAAAGTAGAAAGGCAGTTAGATAGAAAAACTGGCAGATAAGCAGAAAAATGAACAGATAGAACGGTAGTTTGACTGGCAGAAAAGCAGTCTGATAGAAAGGCAGTTCAATAAGACAGACAGAAAGGTAAGCACATAGAAAGGCAGTTTGACTGGCAGGAGGACAGGTCAATAGAAAGGCAAGCGGAGTTGAAAAACAGGAAGGTATAATGAAAGACCCAAAATGTTAAGCATCTACAAGAGCAAGCAAAAAGAAATGCAGATTGAAAGGCAGCCAGATTGAAAGGCAGACCGATTTAATGGTAGGCAGATAAAAAGAAAGTCAGAAAAGCAGGCAGTCAAAATTAAAAAAGGCAGGCAGACCGGCCAGTGTGAAAGTAGGCAGCTAGAAAGGCAATAAGAGAGGCAAAAAGGTAGGTAAAAAGAAAGGCAAGCAAGAAAGCAGTTGAAAAACCTGGTAGCAACAGGCAAAAAGGCAAAAGGCTTCATAGACATCCATAAAGGCAGGCAAACAGAAAGACAAGTAGGCAGATTGGAAAGCAGGAAGAATGAATTGCAGGCAGAGAAAGATACGCAGAAAGTCAGGCAGATATAAAGACCGAAAGGCAAGACGTCAATATGAAAAAAGCAGCAGACTGGCCAGCAGGGGAGTCGGCTGATAGAAAGGCGGGCATATTGAAAGACAGATAAAGTGCATGTGTATTGGTAGAATATCAATCATCCTTAGGCTCTAATTCTTATTATTCTTCTCATTATTTGGCCCAGTCGGATGGAGCTGTAGAATACACCGACTGCATTTCGGCTGAGGGGTAAGACCTACCCCACACCAATGATTGTCCTGTGGCACAGTCAGCTGGGACTGTAGAATCCACCGACCGCTTCTCTGCAGAAGGGTAAGACTTCCCCAAACGAGTGTCCTGGTAATGACGCTAAAAAAACTGCTGGTGAAGTTCCAGTAATATTGGAGCTTTAGGAAATGCGGAGTACTCTTTCATTGCCATCGCTTCCAGGTTCACTCTGACCCGGAGTGGTAGCAGCTGATAGGGTCCTATTTATGGGTCAAATAGAAGTAAACTGTGAACTAATGATTAAGTGAATTGTTTAAAATAGGACTGTTTATTTGTATAAAAATGGATTTGGAATTAAATAACCTACAAAGGTTTATATGCCTTAAAACCAAACCACCCAACCAAACAATCTTCTCCTTATTCTGCCATCCTTTCAGAATACGATGCAATAAATTGCAACCTATGTAATGACTATTGCAAAACTACCGCCCAAATATTTGCTAACAGAAAATTTAAATCCCTATAATGATGCATGAATGTTCATTCAACTTCAAGTTTTTTATGAATTCATCATCTTCGATGGTTATGGTTGGTTGGTTGGTTGGTTGATTTTTATGGCATATCAACCTTTGTAGGTTATGTAACACCAAGTCTATTTTTATACAAATAGTCAGTTCTATTTCAAACAATTCAGTTTAGCATGAGTACACTGTTTATTCGTCAAAATGTTTTAGTGTCATATCAGGACACTCGTTGGAGGGAGGGGTCTTACTCCTCTGCAGAGGTGTAGTCAGTGTAAACCCCTCCCCACAGCCGACTGGGCAATCTGTGGTTATGTGAGGTTCACGCACACACATTCTCACGCACACACACACACAATACAACGCACACAACACACAAAACAGCTCACTCTCTCTCTCTCTCTCTCTCTCTCACACACACACACACACACAATACAACACATACCTTACACATACAAACACACATATACACAACATAAGACACACACGCACAACACAACACATATAACACAACACAACATTCCGGTGAATATTTTGTCGGTAATTACATTTTTAAATTTGCCCAGTCGGCAGGGGCTGTAGAATGCACCGACTGTTTTTCTGCAGAAGGGTAAGCCCCCTCCCCAACGAGTGTCCTGATATGACACTAAACAGTCTGCTGGTGATGTTCCAGTAATGCTGGTGCTTTAGGTAATGCTGAGAACCCCTTTATTGCCATCGCTTCCAGGTCCACTCTGGTCTGGAGCGGTAGCATCTGATATGGGTTAAATAGAACTAAACCGTGGTTTCTTGACTTTACTGGGGGGGGGAGGTTGCATTCAAACTGCGTATTTATGTTAAATCAAATTGTTTAAAATAGAACTGTTTTGACATCTAAACTGTGTACTTATGCTAAACTGAATTGTTTAATACAGAACTGTTTAGACATTTAACTGAGTGTAAAGAAAATCTATACTTATACTAAATTCAATTAGCTGAATTAGAATTGTTTGACTAAACTGAATAGCTTGAAATAGAAATGTTTTTCACGATTAAACTGTGTGCTCATGCTAAATTGAATTTTTTAAAGATAGAACTGACTATTAGCATAAAAATGGATTTGGCGTTAAATAACCTACAAAGGTTGATATGCCATGAAACCTAAACAAACAATTAAACAAACAAACAAACAAACGAACGAGCAAACAAACAAAAAAACATCAGCATCAGATTGCCATGAAACCTAAACAAACAATTAAACAAACAAACAAACAAACGAACGAGCAAACAAACAAAAAAACATCAGCATCAGATTGTTTCGTGTTATATCCAGGACACTCGTTAGGGTTACCCCTTAGCAGAGATGCAGTTGGTCAGCTTTATCCTGTTTTCTGAAAAGTATTCGGCTGACTCTACAGTCGATAGGTCACGCTTTGGTCGGCCGCGTCTGGCTGGGACGCAGATCTGGCCGAGTGTGGCTTGTTGGCTGGAGATTTCCTCCGGCCTCGGGGGGGGGGATCCTCCTAGGATTTTACCCCCTAACGGGAGGTTAGGTTTATTGCCTGGCGCCTGAAGCGCCCCTAATAAGGGGAATGCCAACAGAGCCGAAGGTATTTTTGGCTCTGTCAAGTGCGTGTGAGCTCCGGCCCTGCGTCCGGACCCACCTTTAAAAAAAAGGCCTTGTGCCACACTTGATGCAGTTGGAGTATTTTACAGTCCCAGCCGACTGGGCAGATAGTTATATGGTTTCAAGTAAATAATAATGATAATAATAATAATGATGCTAAGTAAATAATTATAGATTCAAGTAACTATTATTAATACTAATAATTTACTGTTAAATAGCATCCTATGGAATACGAATTTTTAAACATCTATTTAACCGATAAATGGGATTCCAGGTCAGAGTGGACCTGGGAGTAATGGCAATGGAGGGATACTCCATACTTCCCAGATAAATAGTTGGGGAGACTGGCTCTTTATCATTGGTATGGCAACTAATCTAAGAGAAAGAAAACCCTGAATTTAAACCTGTTAAACTCTGCTTAAAAATTGACCTTGTGTCACACCCTGGCTGTGCGGAGAGATTGATAAATATATACTTCTCAGATCTCTAGAGCTGGAGCCTCACCATCAGATGCAGAGGATAGTCAGCGTATTTTAATCTCACGAACAGGTCGAGCTGACATTATGCACTCTTTATTCATAAATATAACAATGTATAGTAAATTTACAAGGAGTGAAAAGTTTTGCAGTATTTTGGTTCGCTCCAGTTAGTGATGCGTACGTATATCACGTTACAGAAACAGTTCAATTGTGGGAGGTAACCAATTGGTTGGTAGTATCGTGATAGTTGGTGCGCTGACGCGTTGTGCATTGCTTCACTCTGTGTATGATTTGAAAGACGCACAGATGAATCAAGCTTTACGAGTTCGAACAGAACAATAGCTCCGTGGAAATAACCAAAGGCAGTTGAGTAACCAAATGGTTAAAGAAATGTCGCTCGATGATCAGCCAAGATCAGGTAAGCTAAAAAGCGTCGATTCCGAGGCCGTACTCCAAGCGGAAGAGGCAAATCGGGACAGAAGCAATCGGAGAGTATCAGGCGAGCTCGGCACCTCACAATCCAGTATGGTTCATTACCTTCACAACCTGGCCTAAAACATCTGGAGCTGCCTCACATTGCTAAGATATAGCAAAACTTTTGACTCACCTAAGTGTGTGTGTGTGTGTGTGTGTGTGTTTGTCTATATATGTCATCATCATGTCATGCTGCAAGCACAATTTTCCCTGACTCTCTCTCTCTCTCTCTCTCTCTCTCTCTCTCTCGCCATTCGTCTCTATCGCCCATTACTTCTCGAAGGCCTTCTAGACTATTGTAGATAGGTTCTAGTTGATCGTCCAACACTTGCACGTCTGTCTGAAGGGGTCCGTAGGAGAACGTCGCTTATGAGTTCCTTCTTACTTTTCCAGCAGTGTCTCGCATGTCTTGTTCGTCTTATTTGAATGGTTTTAGAGATGGGAGGTAGGTGACCGTACAGCTGTTGTTTTGTGTGATACAACCATCGAAAAATTACTATGACTCTCTCCCTCTCTCTCTCTGAATATATATATTCATTTATTTATTTATTGTTGAGGGTCATTCAATAAATAAGGAGTATTGGCAATGGGAGACACTGCTTATAATTGTACCTTTTTCAAAGAAATCAATAATGATGGGTCATTTTAGGTCTCAGAAAATTATCAGCTTGATATTCTTGATTGAACGCTGCGCCCGGAACGTTTTCTTTACTGGAAAGTCAGTGTGTTTCCACCCCATGGATTTTTCGACAAAAGCATGCTTCTACGTACATATCACACATTCTTCTGTAAATTTTAGATAAACAAATTAAATGCCCAGAAGACACAGTTTAATTTGCCGCCATTTTGAATAGCCTCAAAACAAATCTTTTGCAAGATTAAAATAGTTTTTGCATCAAACAAATTCCAAAAAATGCAGAGTTTACATTTATGGAAAAAAAATTTATGGAAAAAAATTTCTGAAAATCTGAAAAAAAAATTTCCCCATGACCGTCGTATATATATATATATATATATATATATAGAGAGAGAGAGAGAGAGAGAGAGAGGGGGGAGAGAGAGAGAGAAACAGAGAAACAAAAAGAGACATAAAGACAGAGAGTGGCCGAGAGACAAACAGAGTGACCGCTACATTGAGATAGACAGAGACAAACAGAGAGACTGAAAGATACACACACACAGACAGAGAGTAACAGAGAAACAGAGAGAAACAAACAGAGAGACAGACACATAGACAGAGAGTGAAAGAGAGATAAACAGAGAGAGAGAGAAAGAGAGAGAGAGCGAAAGAGAGAGGAGAGACAGACAGACAGACTGACTGACAGAGACAGGCAGACAAACAAACAACAAACAGTGAGAGGCAGAGAGAGTAGAACTCCCCACAAAAAAAAAGAAAAAAAAAAAAAAAACAAAGAATAAAAAAAGGAGAGTATATGAAAGTGATAAAACTTACCAAACGCAAAAAATGTCTTTAAATACGTATAAAAGATATCTTCCAGTATTTCGTTCAGAAGCTAAAATTCTTTCCCCTAAGTATTTGAAGATGCAATATCTGTACCAAACAAGTTTATTGCATTTAACCTGTTACATATATATATATATATATATATATATATATATATATATATATATATATATCTTCTCAGTTAGATCCTTATCCTAACAAGCTTTTAGCCAGATAAAAGCACTACTCACAAAAGATAAAAGTTTTTAAAGGATCCAATTAATGCGCTGGCTCGTGCCTGAAATAATTGAATATTCACCATCCATAACATAGCTATGATTTTAAATGCTATCGACCTACTTTGTACGGAAGACTGGCGTGACAATAATCATCACACCCTCATTTCCATAGTCCCATACGCATTTGTTCTCTTTGCCATACTAAGATAAGCTTAATAAATATGATAAATTGATTGATTAAATGTACATAGGACTCTCTTTTAAAGATAGATAATTGCGTACTTCTCTTTGGTTTTCATGAGCAAAAAACGCTCCCGTCATACCTAATTCCTAATTTTCAATGAACCACATAAGGGATTGGCTGGATCGTTGGTTGGCTGGTTGGCTGGTTGGTAGTTTTTGCAGCATGTCAATCCTTATTGAGTTATTTGATGCCAAAAGGTTTTTTCTTTCCAAGTAATTATATAATTTCGAGTTGAAGCTAGGTTGGTACCTTTTCTATTCATAATCTGCCAACGACGAATATACATGGATCTGATGAAAGAAAGTGGTTTCACTCTAAAAATAAAAAAGGAATCTCTGTTACATAGCCCGTAGCAGGCTGCAAGATGCGTTGGTCTCTACGAGAATTTAGATTTAAAAAAAGCCTAAACGTGCTTTAATCAGAATTAAGCGACATTACGATGAAATCAGTTGGCCAGTTCATATACCTCGGTAGCGGAATCTCATCTACTGAAAGAGATGTCAAAACATGTAAAATGAGGTCAAAACATATGTAAAACGTGGGTTAATATTGACGCGATAACGACCGTTTGGAAATATGCTTTCTGATAAAATAAAACAAAAGGTCTTTTAATTTGAAGTTGTGTCTGTACTACTGTATTGCAGCACCACTTGAACTATCACGAAGAACTTGGAGAAAAATCTAGATGAGAACTATACAAGGATACTGCGTTTTATTTTGAACAAATCCCGAAAGCAGCAACCTATAAAAAAGCAGTTGTGCGGCCACTTACCTCCCATCTAACAAACCATCCAAGTTAGAAGAGCCAGACACGGTGGGCATTGCTGAAGATGTAAAGACGAACGAACTCATAAGTAACGTTCGTCGATGGACTCCTACAAATGGAACTTACATTCATCAGCTCTTTGCAGATTCTAGGTGGAGTCTAGAGGATTTACCCGCAACGATGGTCAATAGAGACGTATTGTGAAAGTGAATCAAAGAAGTACGTACTGTCAGCACACCGAGATGATGATGATGATGATTCCTATTTTATGATAATAATCATTTGTTTACAAATTATTGCTTCAAATAATTAGGTGTCTAAATTTCTGAGACGAAGCTTGATTTTTATCATTCAAGGTTTTTGGACTATTGTCTTTATCTTCATTGTTATATTCACTACGTTTCGGCAGATGTGTCCTCCAGCCTTCTTCAGGTGTTTTTTGTTGAACTCGGGAGCCTACACCGAACTTCGAACAACGTCCTTTATCTAATCCACGGGGGTCGCTTGCTCTGATTCTGTTGACTATAACTGGATAACAATACGGAAATGCTTAAAACTTGTACCTGTTTATAGTTAACGGAATCAGAACAAGCGACCCACGTGCATTAAATAAAGGACGTAGTTCGAAGTTCGGTGTAGGCTCCCGAGTTCGACAAGAAACACCTGAAGAAGGCCAGAGAACACATCAGCCGAAACGTTGTGAATATAACAATAAAGATCAAGACAATTGCCCAAAAATCCTGAATGATAAAAGCAACTTCAAATAACTATTCTAAATACCAAAAATTGCTCACAAATGGTTTCAGGTATTCCTATCGAATATTAATAATTTTCAAACAGAACTATTTGATTCATAGATGTGACCCCGACAGGTACAACAGCTCTGGTTCAGAGTGAACTTGGGAGAAAAGGCAATTGAAGAGGTACTCCATACTCCTCAAATTTCTAGAACAGGAGCCTCACCATCAGATGCAGTTTTGTGTTCTATCCAGAATACCTCTTTTTGGAGAGGTCTTATACCTCTGCAGAGGATACAGTCAGCGTATCATTAGCCCTGCAGACAAGGTGGCCGGAAGTAGAGCCTCACCACTGGATGTAGCTTTAGTGCCAGACCTATTGATCTAGTATGCTTTTTTTGGCACATAAGTCAACATGCCTGAAAACTTAACTAAAATAAAGAATATTTGAATACTATGAAAATAAGTGAAAGACACTTGTGTAATTATTTGTGTATAGCACACAACTTTGATTTTGAACAATGAAATTCTAGAAAAATATTCCCGTATATAACACGCATTAACTTGTAGAATTTGTAACTGCTAAATTCAGTAATTTACTAAATCTTTTTTTTTTATTTACAGGGTACCGTGGCAAAATTAGGAATATTCTAGTATAATAATAAATGACTCTATTATAAAACAAGATTAATTTTGATTTTAAGAAATAAACAAGAAAATAAGAAAATAGACACAAAACAGTAAATTTACTCAATATGGCCGCCATTTTTTTAACATAACTTTGAAACGATTTGCATGCCTTCAAAATAAATTCTTTAGACATTTTGTTCCATTCCTCCTCAATAGCAGTCTTAAGTGAACCAATATTTGGACGGGAAGTTGCATTTGTTTTGTTTTCTAAAACGCCCCATTTTGCCTAATCAAGGAGGTTAGGGTCTGGGCTGGATGGAGACCATAAAGAAAATTCCAATTATTTCGGAAATTTTATTTTGGCTTTGTTTCGGCGTTAAGCAAATCATAAATCCTTTGCCGTTTCTTTTCTTGCTCACTCATATTGGGCTGAATTTAAATTTAAAAAATGTGCTTGAATAATAGAGCTAATCATGAAAATTTAGATTCATCGCGTTTTTTTTTTTTTTTTTTTTTTTTTTTTTTTTTCAAAAATTGGACTAATCTGACTAAAAAACGTTTTAGAAATTATTCCATATTTTGCTTCCGTACCCTGTAGATGTGGCACTAGACCGGATGAATAGGACACTCAATGAGACTTAAACTCACACGTGAAAGCTAACTAATCGAGCTTTATAGCCGTTATACCACCGGAGGCGCCCTGTAGTAGCTAAATTTAACCTCGATTTAGCATTTCAATATCTGATCGGTTCGTTTTGGATTAAAGTAACTATCTATATTGTTTACATTATGTCTTTATTGTGTATCCCCTCGACAGTTTAATGGATTCGTCCTGTAGTTAGTTATAGGAAAATGCCTGGGTTTAACTATTGCCTTCATTGTAATAAAGTGTTTCGATCAAACTAACTCTCTTTGTTGGTTTTTGTTTACTACAAGTCTTAAAACACAAATCTATACTGTATTTAAAGTAAACACATAGACAGGTTAACACAAAAATGCAACAAGTCTGCGGCGAAAATTCGGTCACATTAGGAGACTGGTCCATTGGCCTAGCTGTTAGAGTGTTTGGGAGACCGGGGTTCAATCTCAGGTCAAGTAACACAAAAGACTCCAAAAATTATACTTGATACCTCCTTGTTAAACACTCAGCATTATAAGGTACGGATCAAGGGTAAAATAGGGCAATCCAGGGAAAGGAGTAGCGCCCTTCCCTACACCTCGGTGTAGAAGCTATTGAAAAGGTAGCCTTCGCGTCGCCCTCGACAATGGTCGCCAACTTTACTTTCAGGAGAAGCGAAATTATAAGCGAATACAGATTTTAGAGGATATTTCTCTGTAACAGCGTAAAACACACTGGTTTGGACATTAGATATAATTTAATTTCGGTCATCCCGTCAGGAATATGGTTAGGCACGTGACCAATAAAAGTTGATTATATACCTCTCATGTATAATACGCAATCCTAACTTTTGGGCCGAAAAATCTGAAAAGTTAGTACGCCTCATTCACAAGTAATTAAGATAGATGAAATATTAATTATAATTTGGCCGAAAGATTTTCGTCTTTAAAATTAGTGCTTTCTGTTTCTCTTTAGGGACAGTCTGACAAGCTATTTATAATCGTTGAATATTGGATGGAATACTGGACATTATTTACGGTTCGCATTAATATCTATCGATCAGATAATTTACTTATGGACAAACACGTCTCCTGTTCTTCACATGTGACATGCAACATTAAAATTTGATCTGCGAATCATTGCTATTCTTTAATTCGCCTGAATAGCTAAGCGTATGAGACAAACGATAAAAATAATTGCTTGAATGGATTATTTATGTATATGGATGTATATATATATATTTTTCTTTTTTGTTGGTCTAATCAGAGAAGAAGTGAGTACTTTGAAATAAATTGGTCCGTAAATGAATTTGGTTTTAGGTTTTTATTTATTTATTTATTTTTGCTTCTACACGTGTTTCTGACGTCTGAGTCATCTTCAAGAAGTTAATGATTGATTAGTGCGCTTCCTTTGGTTTGTTTCTTCTCAACTCCAAGACACAGGTCCTACAGTTGAGAAAAACCGCTGCCTTATTAAAAATAGTCTCCGCTATAAAAGCCAAAGGGAGCGCCAAAATCAGTCATTAACTTTCTGAATTTATAACTGAAACTTTCACCTATTAATATCTGTTTTATTTGATTAATTAAGTGCATTAACAAGGAAGGCAATTATGCTGAAAAAATACGTATTTGTAGCGTATACATCATCACCATGTCACGCTACCAGCGTAGATCTCCCTGACCCTCTCTCGCCACCCGCCTCTATCATCCATCGCTCCCGGTAGGTCTTCAAGGCTACATCCTGTATTGGCACAGAACTGTTGTATATAGGTTCTTGTTGGTTGTCCAGACTTTGCTTGTTCATGTGATGGGGTTCACAGGAGTATATCGCTTATAAGTTCGTCCTTGCTTCTCCAGCAGTGTACCGCATGTCTGGTTCGTCTAACTTTGACAGTTTTCGTGATGGGTAGTAGGTGACCGTACTCTGCTGTTTTGTGGTGTGTTACCTCTAGGACTTATTGATTACAGCTCGCAGCATTCTTATGTAATTGCCATCAAGATTCTCTATGTTGCTTCTAGTTAGCGTCCATGTAGTGCATCCACATAGCAGTACTGACACGGCTGCTGCTTGGAAAAAACTGTGTTCTATCTTATCAGTCAGGTCTGATTTATATGTGACCGATAGTCTATATATTATATGTGACCGATAGCTCTATATATTATATGTGATAGTCTATATATTATATGTGACCGATAGCTCTCCATGCCTTTGCTAGTCGCGTGTTGATTTTTTTCTCGGTTGATGAGACACTACTCACGGTTAGCTATTTTGTTTTTTACTATATTTAAAATCACTGTTGAATATCATCTGTGCTTTAAATACAAAAATCTATTACTGTAATTCCAAGTTGCAGTTGAACCATGAAAAAGGAAGTAAAAAATGCTAATACATTTCGAATTTAGTACCGTTTGAAAACCTTAATTAGCGTAAAAATAGAATTCCTCTCCGGATGCTATGAACCATAAATAAGGACTCTCTGGTGAATTTGAAATAAAGGAACAGTGGACTTTTCGAAAGCTGTGGGAAACAGCATGGTGGACGTAAAGGCGGACGAACCCAACGACGAGTCAACGGTATGCCTAACCAGGTACTGGGCGGACGAATCTCAGAAATATGTGCTGAAGCAAAAAAATGAAAAAAGACTAAAACCAAATTCACTTACAGACCTATTCATTTTAAAGTTCATGTGTGTGTGTGTGTGTGTGTGCGCGAGAGCACGCGCACGCGCGTTGAAATGGCAGGATCCGCAAATCATATAAAATTTGGCATTTAGGGGATTTTTCGTTATCATTCCGTATATGCATGTGTTTGTGCGACACCTATTTTGGACATTCCAGTCCTCTTCGAGTGATGAAATTGTTGGTTGCGTGTTGAATATCTTTTTCATTGAGGGGGTTTTGATAGTGTATCTTAGTGGTAAGGGAGATAGGTCTATGGATAACACGCTGACACGCACAATAAATCTCTCTACGACAAATGAACCAAATTTGGAATACCAATTATACAATCCACATCACAAACCATAAAAAAATCTCACTAACATCTCTAAACGTACCAACAACGTAACTACTTCTCACGCAGATATATATACTATTCCATGCAAAGATTGTAACAAACATTACATCGGCGAAACCCAAAACAGTCTAGAAAAAAGAATCTACGAACAGAAACAATCAATTGAATTAATTGACAACAGAAATGCCCTTTTCTCCCAAATGTTAGATCTCAAACACACTTTCAATTTTTCCCAAGCCACTTTAATTTAACCCAAACATTGCAAAAAAATCCCGCAGATTGTTAGAATCTGTTATCCTTTTCATAATCAACCACATTCCACAAAGACCCGGATTTTGCCAGATTTCGCCCTTTTAGCAAACATCATCATACAGGAAAATAGTTGACTCCAGGTATGATTAAACCTGGAGTCGACTAGAATCTACCAAATGTCCGAAACACGTGTTGCACTGATATATTTATGCACGGACTTTGTTGTCTCGGCTGACCACAGAAAAAAAGTGAAAGAATGTGAAAAGAGAGATAAGTACCTCGACCTTGCTAGAGAATTGAAAAAACTATGGAATATGAAGGTGACAATTATACCAATTGTGATTGGTGCTTTTGGCACGGTAACTAAAGGATTATTAAAGGGCCTGGAAGATTTGGAAGTTAGCGGACGAGTGGAGACCATCCAAACAACAGCATTATTGAAAACGGCCAGAATACTGAGAAGAGTCCTAGAGACTTGAGGAGACTTGCTGTCACTCAATCTCCAGTGAAAGACCATCAGCTTACGCTGATGTGAAAAACTCTAATGAATAATAATAATAATAATAATAATAATTATTATTATTATAATAAACAAAAAATAAGAGAATATGCAAAATTGTCGACTTTGCTGTCCCGGCTGACCGCAGAATAAAACTAAAAGAATGTGAAAAGAGGTAAAAGTACCTCGACCTTGCAAAGGAATTGAAAAAACTATGGAACATGCAGGTGACAATTATACCAATTGTAATGGGTGCGTTCGGTGCAGTAACTCAAGGATTATTAAAGGGACTGGAGGACTTGGAAATTGGCAGGACGAGTGGAGACGATCCAAACTACTACATTATTGAGAACGGCCAGAATACTGAGAAGAGTCCTGGAGACTTGAGAAGACTTGCTGTCACTTAAACTCCAGTGAAAGACAATCAGCTCACGCTAATGTGAAAAACTCTAATAATAATGAGAATAATAGTTGGAACAGTTTCCCAAAATTTGTAAAAAAACCAAACTAGTGAAACTGGAGATCAGAGGAAGAATGAAGACCATCGAGATCACAGCACTATTAAAATCCGCCTGAATCCTCTAAAAAGTCTCAAAGACTTGAGTAGACTTACTGTCAGTGAAAATCAAAGAAGAAAAAACTTGAAATTTTGTGTCTTGGTATGACTCAACCTGGGATTAAACCCCGGTCTCCCAGTCCATTGTTGAACGCATAAACCATTATGTTAATAGTTACTTTGAATTATTCGTAATAAAATTATTAATAATCAATAATTATTATAATATTAATTATAGTAACAGTAATTAGAATGGTATCATTCAAAATAAAAATATAAATATATTAAGAAATTAACTGATAAGTAAATTTTGGTTTTAAATGGGTATCAAATAAAACCTAGAATTTTTTAAAAAGAAAACAAGATAAGTTTGATATAAGTAATGGTGTTTATCGCCACGTTTTCCTAAATAGATAAATAAATAAATAAATAGATAGATTTTTCTAAAAATAAAATTGGTTAATTTATTGACAAGGTTTTACTTGCGGAGTTTATTGTGAGTCGTGTAAATGTTTTTGATACATAATGATACGTAATTCCAGACAATGACATTACATTCGTTTTTGACTATAACTTCTGGCTCAGGTTATTTTTTTTAAACGAGTAAAAGTCGACTGAAAAAATATAAACATTTATTCTTTCCATTGTTTAATGGCTATCGGAAGAAGCTAGTTTCTCTGATTGAGTTGCCAGCTGAAATAAATTTTTAACAGTTTCGTTAACGGTTCGTTGAATTTTTCTTTCAATTATATATATATATATATATATATATATATATATATATATATATATATATATTTAACAGCCAAATGACGGTTCGTTGAATTTTACTTTCAATTATATATATATATATATAATTGAAAGAAAATTCAACGAACCGTCATTTGGCTTTTAAAAATTTATTATACACACACACATATATATATGTGTGTGTGTGTGTGTGTGTGTGTGTGTGTAGTTCGGTAGCAGTCGTTCATTTAAGCATGTTTCATTAAATAGTAAAGACACATTTTGTCTGTATAGTTTAATTAATTTCCTTTTGAGTTTCCTGATCAGTGTCTTGGTTTCAGGTTGGAATTGGTGGATGAATTTACCAAAATTGTTTCGAGCGCTTTCGGACCACTCATAGGCCTTCATCAGGGGTTGCTTGCATGTGTAAAGAGTGTTGTTTTTTAAATGAGTTTTGAAAAGTTTTTTTGTATTTATAAGGTAACAAAAAATATGCAAACACAGAGTTGGATAAAACTGAGTTGCTGATGAATTTAAAAAACAGAACGCTATCAACGGTAATAGAATACTGTCAAGGAATACGGAATATTTATATAATGAACCAATATCCCACACCAAAACAAAATTTCCTTTAGCTCTGGAGTATCTGATACAGATAAATGTCTTACATGCGCGTCGATTCACTATCGCGTGATCCTTATCTGTGATTTCTCCACATTTAAACTACCACCAATGGAATACGCGTTTAAATATGACGTGAACTGCATATAATGAACGCTCCTATTAAAAAAGATTCATTGATCACAGAAAACAACATAACTCCAAGACATTCTAGTATCCACATCTTCAACAATGAAAGAGGATGGTCGTAAAGATTGGAATTCGGAAAATAACTATATTCTATTTTTTAAATAAAAAAATAGAATATAGTAATACTGTGAATTCAATTACCATGACCAGAAAATCCAGCGAACACTTACGTACGACATATGGCACATTTAGGTTAATTGGCCGTGCAATTACTATGATTTGTTAATTTGGTGTCACTTGTGTGCGATATGAACTGATTGCTCAGTTGTAGAGTTTCGGCTCTGCAATTTGTCGTCGCTGGTTCGATCTCTAGGAGTGGAGATCACGGTATACACTGCTGATGAGACCTAATAAGGTCGAAACAGCTGTCTAGTGTTACCGTATATCGTGCATAAGTGTTTGCCGGATTTTCTGGTCATGGTAATTCAATTCACAATCGGAAAATAACATTAGAGACTTGGGGCAGTCTTTATCCACTGTTGCGACGTCTCGCCTTACAACAAGAAAAGGCCCACAAAAAAAAAATCAACAGACAATCATTGATTTACCATATTTACCAACCCCTCCACTCGGGCAGGATATGACACAAGGTCAATTTTTAAGCGAAGTTTAACAGGTTTGAATTCAGAGTTTTCCTTCTCCTAGACTAGTTGCCTCACCAAGGCTGAAGAACCTAGTCTGCCCTACTATTTACCCATAGCTGGAGGGAGAATAATTGGATTCATACCTTTCCCAAGGGTATTAGTGCTATGTGAAATACATTTAGTCTCGTCCAGGATTTGAACTCATGTGGCCGTGTCCATTTCCTACGACGATAACCATTACACCACGGGCACCTCAATCATTGATTTACGAAGCTCTTAGCTTCGATGTGGCATAAGGCCGAATGAATGGGGAACACAATGAGACTCGAACTCATTCGTGTAGGTTTCCTAGTCTAGCTTGCTAACCATTACACTGACAACCACAAAAAACACTACATACAACATCCATAACCACAGTATACTGTCTTCATTACAAATCTTATCCCAAACGAGCTTACTCAAAAATCCCTAAGGCTGTAGAATACACCGAAAGCACATCTGTAGAATGATAAGACCCCAACCTTAACGAGTGTCCTAGGTATGACACTAAACTGTGTCTGATGATGACGCTCTGGTTCTGGACATTCGGGAAATGTGGAGAATTCCAGTATTGCCATTATTCTCAAATCCTCTCTGAACTGGATTGGTAGCACCTTTTTGGGGTCCCATCTTTGGACCAAGTAGAACTGGTCAATCATTAACTAAGGTTTGGTTTTGTTGTTTTTAATGGTATATCAACCTTCTTGGGCTACTTAATGCCAAATCCAACCTTCTAGAAGGACACTATTTAACTCATAGCTGGAAGGATAAGGGGGTTCATACCTTTCCAAAGGGTATTTGACCGAAAGTGAACGTAAAAACGCGACTGGAGTTCGAACTCGCTTACTACGATTTGGCAGTCCAGCATTTTAACCAGTACACCACCTGGAAAAAAATGAAAGAGCACATATATATATCGTTGGTAGAACTTGTATATATATATATATATATACATACATACATAAATAATATATTTATATAACTCACATATTTATATACATATATATATAGTTGGTAGAGCTCATATATATATATATATATATAACTCAAATATATAGCTCATATATATGTATAGTTGGTAGAGCTCATATATGTATATATATATATATATATATACATAACTCGTGTATATATATAAGTAACTCATATACATATATAGATAACTCATATATATAGCTCATATATATATATATATGTAGTTAGTAGACCTCATATATATATGTATATATATATATATATCACCATCATCATCATATCGTGCTGGTAGCACGGATATCCCTGACCCTCTCTCGCCACTCCTCCCTATCGTTCATCGCCCTAGGTAGGTCTTCAGGACAACATCCTGTATCCTCACATAGCTGCTGAATGTACGTTCGAGCTGGTCGTCCTGCTTTTGCGCGGCCATGTGTGGGGATCCATAAGAGTACATCTCTTATGAGTTCATCTCTGCTTCTCCAGCAGTGTCCTGCATGTCTGGTTCGTCTAACTTGAATAGTTTTCGTGATAGGGGGCAGGTGGCCGTACAGTTGGTGTTTTGTGGGGTGTTGCTGCCAGGACTTGTTCAGGATTGCACGCAGCATTCTTGTGTAATTGCCATCTAGTTTCTTCTCCAGCCGTTTTGTTAGCGTCCATGTAGTGCATCCATATAGCAGTATCGATGTGACCGCTGCCTGGAAGAAACTGCGTTTCATTTTATCGGTTAGGTCTGATTTCCATATAATCGATAGCCTATTGATAGCTGTCCATGCTTTCGTTAACCTCGTTTCGATGTCCTTTTCGGTTGATTCGACGCTGCTTCCTAGGTACATGAATTTGTCTACTAGTTTAAGTGGGGTTCCTTCTAGAGTGGAGATGTCCCCCGTTTGGTTATAGCACATATATTCCGTTTTGTGTGCATTAACATAGAGGCCTATGCTTGCTGCTGCTCGTTCCAAACTATGCAGAAGAGTTTCGGCTTGGTCAGGTGTATTTGCCAGTATCGCTATGTCATCGGCGTAGTCGGCGTCGGTAATTGTTGTTGTGGGGTATCTTCTGCTTCTTTTCTTCGTCAGTTCGAAGCCATTCTCTTTGATTTTGTCAATCGATGTTCTAAGTACGTAGTCTAGACAAATGATAAAGAGGTACGGGGCCAGCGTGTCCCCTTGTAGTTCTCCTGCTACAATGTCAAAGTATTCTGTGTCTCCATCCGGTGATCGTACTTTTACTTTAGTGTTTCTATAGAGAATCGTTATTGCCGCTACGGTTTCTTTAGGTATGCCGTACGCTAGTAGGATTTGTTCCATCTTTCCTCTGTGAATGGAGTCGAAAGCCATGGTAAAGTCGACAAATATTAATGTCGCTTGTAGGTTCTTTGCCCGTACACCTTCAAGGATTCTGCGGATGGTTAATATTTGTGAGGTCGTGGATCTATTTCTTCGGTAGCCATTTTGGTTTTTTCTAAGTATATATATATATATATATATAAGCATTTGGCATTAAATAACTGACGAGGGATGATATGCCATAAAATACCGAACAACCAACCACAAATAATTAGACCAAGAAAAATCTGCACAGATAAAATAACGTGGAGAAAAGAGAAAGTGATAAACTAAAACAGTGGCTGTCATCACAGGGATGTTCCTTCACCTTAATAGAAAACTAAATAAACAAAACCATTTCTAATCCTAGGCAGGATTCCCTATAACTAAAACCAAAAGGAAATCCTGCCTAGCATTCCCCGCGAAGTTAAGAAACGATGAACCCACTAAATACTTTCATGAGAAACTATTTTGTAATAGCATGTTCTGTGAGCTATTTAAGGCCTGGATGCTAGACTTAGCAAAGATTAGTAAATGATAATTTGAAAGTTCAATTACTAATTAGTATAAACAAAGAATATGTCGAGAAGAAAATCAAATAAGGAAAAATATGACAATATTAGTTTGGTTTATTTGTTTAATGGCACATCAACCTTCGTAGGTTATTTAATACCAAGTCATCCTTCGAGAAGAACAATTGTGGTACTATTTAACCCATAGATGGGAGGATAAGGGGGTCAATATCTTTCCCAAGGGTATTCGTCCGAAAGTGAACGTAATAGAACGACTGGAGTTCGAACTCGCGTACTACGATTCTGCCGTCAATCGCTTTAACCATTACACCCTGAGGACACTTGAGAGTAATTAAGGGGTAACATCATAGTCCTGAGATCTCCAGATTTGGAGCCTCACCAATAAATTGTAATTTAGGGTCAAACCCAGGACATTCCATTTTATAATATATCTTACCCACACCCCCTGCAGAGGATACAGTCAGAATATTCTCAGCCCCACAGACAAAGTAAAGCTAAATTTGATATCGGTTTATTGGATCCCTGTTATGTCAACGGTAAAGGAGCATGTATGCTGGCGCACCTAACTTTATAGGATCGAGTTCAAGTTTCGACAAAATCTCCAAAACTAAGATTAAAAAAAAAAAAAGAAAAAGACTAAATAAGTAAGGGATTTTTGGGACAAATCCGATGTTTGAAAAACAACTTTCAAATGATAATTGTGGAACTAAAACGAGAAAAATATCAATGTCATACTTAGCAATTTTAAACTATTTCAGATATTGTATTTACCATAATGACCTGGGAATGGAATATCAAACCACGAGCTGAGTTCGAGTTCCAGCTGCGACAGTTACCATTCACTTAACCTGGGTACGAAAGATAAAAATCTGTCTGTGAATAACAATATATACGCTTCGCACACCCAAGGCAGGGAGCACTTTGACAAAGGAATTAATGGTTGCCATTAGTATATTGCAAAGCTCTTCTAACGAATTGAGCAATTTTAGTATCCGATAAAGCAATGTAAACAAACGAAAAGTTAATACACACACGTTAAATTCGCTGAGTCACGGGTTTGGTTTTGGACTATGTTATCAGTCTGACGTAGGCAGGTTTCAATCTCGGTTTGGAGCGTCCCGCATGTCTATCCACACTGAGGAGTTGTGATCAACGAAACAGTCTGTGAATGGCAATATATATATATATATATATAGAGAGAGAGAGATTGAGAGAGATTATCAGACAATTTATATATGTGTATGTGTGTATGCGTGTGCATGTTTGTGTATGCACAGGATATGCGCTAGATTAATATCCTTTCTCCTTTATATATACATATATTGGCCCAGTGGGTAGAGACCAGGGTTCAATCCCAGGTCGAGCAATACCAAAGACTTAGAAAATGGTACTTGATGACACCTTGCTTAACACCCAGCATTATAAGGTACCGATGAAAGGTAAGTGGAGAAATTCAGGAAAAGGAGTAGTGCCCTCATCTACACTTCCGTGTAGTAACTATTAAAAAGAGAGCCTTTGGGTTGCCCTCAACTTTGGTCACCAACTTTCTTACTTTACTTTTTGACATATGTATATAAACAAATGTATACATATAAAGACAATATTTACACATACATGCACACAGTTCTCCGATGCGGATGTATACAGAGAGACTCACCACAAACGTTGATACATCAGTTTATTTTTAAATTGTGTTATATCTTAACCACTTTCACCTATCATCAGGTAAGTTGGTTAATTGGTTAGTTGATTGGGTTTTATGGCATATCACCCTTTGTTGAGGCGCCTCTGGTGGTGTAATGGTTAGCAAGCTCGACTAGCAAACCTACACGAGTGAGTTCGAGTCTCATTGGGTGCCCATTTCATATGGCCTTGTGCCACATCTAAGCAAAAAGCTTAGTAAATTTCCATATCACCCTTTGTTGGTTATTTAACGCCAAATCAATTTTTATGCAAATAGTCAGCTCTATTTCAAGCGACTCAGTTTAGCATGAGTACACAGTGTAATTGTCAAAACAGATCTAATTCAGCTAATTCAGTCTTGTATAAGTACAGATTTTGTTAAATGTTAAAACAGTTCTATATTAAACAATTCAATTTAGTATAAGTACAGTTTCAATGTCAAAAGCAGTTCCATTTCAAACAATTCAGTTTATCATAAGCACGCTGTTTAAATATAAGCACAGTTTAATTGTCAAAAACTATTTAAGCTATTAAGTTTAATCAAACAGCTCTAGTTCAAACAATTCAGTTTTGCATACGTATGCAGTTAGTTCTATTTAACCCATAGATAGGGCCCTATCATGCTACCATTCCGGGCCAGAGTGGACCAAGGAGCAATGGCAATGAAGGGTGCTCCGCATCCCCCAAAGCTGCAACATCACTGGAACCTCACCATCAAATTGTTTAGTGTCATATCCAGGACACTCGTTGGAGGTGGGGTCTTACCCCTTCAGAGAAGCAGCCGGTGTATTCTACCACCCCAGCAGACTGAGCAACCATCAGGTAAGTATTTATACAATGATATATATATATATATATATATATAAATGTATATATATATCCTTATATTATCCAACGTCAACTCAGTCGGTAGTGGGAACGATTCTATTTAAGGATTTTCTTTCTACAATATCCATGTAATTCAAAATCTAAAAGAGAGCTCAATGTCATCATGATTATCAACATCATCATCATGTGGCGCTGCTTGCACGGATCTCCCTGACCCTCTTTCGTCATCCGTCTCTATCGTCTATCACTCCCAGGAGGTCTTCGAGGCTACATCATGTATCGACACAGAGCTGTTGTATATAGGTTATAGCTGGTCGTCCTGCCTTTGCTCGTCCATGTTGTGGGGTCCACTGGAGTATATTGCTTATGAGTTCGTCCTTACTTCTCCAGCAGTGTCCCGCGTGTCTGGTTCGTCTAACTTTGATAGTTTTCGTGATGGCTGGTAAGTGGCCGTACAGCTGCTGCTTTGTGGAGTGCTGCCTCCAGGACTTGCTCAATGCAGCTAGCAGTATTCTTGTGCAATTGCTGTCAAGCTTTTTCTCTGTATGTTTAGTTAACGTCCATGTGGTGCATCTATATATCAGTATCGACACGACCGCTGCTTTGTAAAAACTGCGTTTTATTTTATCGGTCAGGTTCGACTTCCATACGATCGACAGTCTATCTATAGCTGCCCATACCTTTGCTAGTCGCGTGTTGATGTCTTTCTCGGTTGATGAGGCACTGCTTCCTAGGTAGGTGAACTTGTCCACTTGTTTCAGAGAGCTACCATTTTGTGTGGAGATGTCGCATCTTTGATTAAAGTAGATGTATTCCGTCTTCTGTGTGTTGGCATGGAGGCCTATGCTACCAGCTGCTCGTTCCAGACCACGCAGCAAGGTTTCGGCTTGGTCGGGTGTATTTGCCTGAAGTGCTATGTCATCGGCGTAGTCTGCGTCCGTAATTGTTTGTGTGGGGTATCTTCTGCTTCTTTCCTTTGCAAGCTTGAAACCGTTATCTTTCATTAAATCTATAGACGTTCTAAGCACGTATTCTAGACAGATGATAAACAGGTATTGGCCTAATGTGTCTCCTTGTAGCTCACCTGCTACAATGTCAAAGTAGTTTGTGTCTCAACCCGGGGAACGGACTTTACTTTAGTGCTTTTTTAATAATAAGTAAGTAAAGTTGGCGATCTTAGTCGAGGGCGACCAGAAGGCTCCCTTTTCAATAGTTACAACACTAAGGTGTAAGGGGAGGGCGCTATTCCTTTCCCAGGATTGCTCCACTTTGCCCTTGATACGTACCTTATATTGCCGAGTGTTAAGCAAGGAGGTATCAAGTACCATTTTTAAAATCTTTGGTATGACGCGACCTGGGATTGAACCCAGGTCTCCCGGATCATTGGCGAACACTCTACCCACTGATAAATCAAATTGCAGAGCAAATAATTCAATATAAAAGAAAAACCTTTAAAATCTACGTATATTTTTTGTAATGATATTTATTTTAGCAGACCTTATATTTGTAAAATGTTAAATCTGCATCTTCAAGCAAAGAAATAATCTTAATTATAATTTCTTTGTCTGAAGATGCAAATATAATATGAGTGATTTTAAAAGGGTTTTTTATAAGGTACACACACAGACATAACACACACACCTATATATATGTGTATGTGTGCGTGTGTGTGTGTCCACGGTTAGTCAGTATGCTGATCGATAGCTACATTCTCACGTGAAATTTTCTTTGCATAATGTTCATATTCAATAATTATTTTTCTCGTCTAAATTAATTGTACTGATAAGCAAATAGTTTAACAACCAGTATTCAAAATCGTGGTTTTTTACCTCATCTTGAAACCCGATCTCTTTTATCATCATCGTCATCATCAAGCCGTACTGATCGCACGGATTCGCTTGAATCTTTCTCGGTATCCATCCCCATCTGTCATGCCTTTTGGTAGGTCTTTTAGATGGCATCCAGTGTGTGCCAGTGTTCGATCAACACTGGTTTATCCCTGTGCGTGGGTGTCCACAAGAGAACGTCGCTTATGAGTTCGTTTCCCGCTTCTTCGTGCAGTGCCCTGCATTTTTGTTTGTCTTTTTGTAAATAAGGCATTATCATTTCATTGCTTAGTCGGTTGGGTAATAGAATACGCCGACTACACCTCTGCAGTGACTCAGAACCCCCCACACTAGAGAGTCCCGAAGATGACACTAAGACTGCATCTGATTGTAAGGCTTTAGTTCTGGAACCTCGGGGAATGTGAAGTACTCAATCATTGCCATTACTCCCAGCTCCACACTGACCAAGAGTGGTAGTACCTGTTAGAGTCCCATTTATGGATCAAATAAAACAATTCAATCATTTACTATATCTAAAACCATGATCCTCGTAATTCTAAATGCAAACAAATGATTAATATCAAATAGAATTATTTAGAATTATCAGTGCTAAATAGAAATATCTGCAACCATTTAATTGAGTACAAACAGATGAATACTTTTATATAGAATTATAAATGTTTGAAATACTAGAATATTGCTGTAATACTTGAAACAATCTGTGTGCAAACGAGTGATTAAAATAAAATAGAACTATTTAGAATTATTAATATTTAGAAGCAATACTTGAAACTATTTAAATGTATACAAACAAATGAATAATGTATAATAGAATTATTAGAGTTTGAAATACTTGAAGATAGCAGCAATACTTGAAACTATTTAAATGTATGCAAACAAATGAATAATGTATAATAGAATTATTAGAGTTTGAAATACTTGAAGATTGCAGAAATACTTGAAACTATTTAAATGTATGCAAACAAATGAATAATGTATAATAGAATTATTAGAGTTTGAAATACTTGAAGATTGCAGAAATACTTGAAACTATTTAAATGTATGCAAACAAATGAATAATGTATAATAGAATTATTAGAGTTTGAAATACTTGAAGATAGCAGCAATACTTGAAACTATTTAAATGTATGCAAACAAATGAATAATGTATAATAGAATTATTAGAGTTTGAAATACTTGAAGATAGCAGCAATACTTGAAACTATTTAAATGTATGCAAACAAATGAATAATGTATAATAGAATTATTAGAGTTTGAAATACTTGAAGATAGCAGCAATACTTGAAACTATTTAAATGTATGCAAACAAATGAATAATGTATAATAGAATTATTAGAGTTTGAAATACTTGAAGATAGCAGCAATACTTGAAACTATTTAAATGTATGCAAACAAATGAATAATGTATAATAGAATTATTAGAGTTTGAAATACTTGAAGATAGCAGCAATACTTGAAACTATTTAAATGTATGCAAACAAATGAATAATGTATAATAGAATTATTAGAGTTTGAAATACTTGAAGATAGCAGCAATACTTGAAACTATTTAAATGTATGCAAACAAATGAATAATGTATAATAGAATTATTAGAGTTTGAAATACTTGAAGATTGCAGAAATACTTGAAACTATTTAAATGTATGCAAACAAATGAATAATGTATAATAGAATTATTAGAGTTTAAAATACTTGAAGATAGCAGCAATACTTGAAACTATTTAAATGTATGCAAACAAATGAATAATGTATAATAGAATTATTAGAGTTTGAAATACTTGAAGATAGCAGCAATACTTGAAACTATTTAAATGTATGCAAACAAATGAATAATGTATAATAGAATTATTAGAGTTTAAAATACTTGAAGATAGCAGCAATACTTGAAACCATTTAAATGTATGCAAACAAATGAATAATGTATAATAGAATTATTAGAGTTTAAAATACTTGAAGATAGCAGCAATACTTGAAACTATTTAAATGTATGCAAACAAATAAATAATGTATAATAGAATTATTAGAGTTTGAAATACTTGAAGATAGCAGCAATACTTGAAACCATTTAACCGTGTACAAACGAACGATTAATATTAAATAGAATTACGAGGATCATTAAATAAGTTTCCAGATTTTTTTCGAATGGGCACTTTTATTGATAATACACACAGGAAACGCTTGTCCCCTTCGAAGTAATTTCCTCCGGCTGCAATGCACTTGTTGTACCGTACCAACAACTTCTGGAAGGCCACATCGAAGTCCTCTTGTGTGAGCGTGTCAATAACCTTTGTCACAGCCTCTTTCATCTCCTCAACGACAGCCTCTGAGCTTAGGGAATAACCAAAGGTCACAGGGAGCAAGCTCTATATTATAGGGAGGCTGATGAACTGTCTTGATGCCCACATTCGTCAAATAGTCTGTGACAAGGATGGAGTTGTGGACTGGTGTATTGTCCTGGGAAATGCTACTGGCCTGATTTAAAGAATGCTGGCGTCTTCTGACGGAATCTCTTGCTGAACTCCCTTAAAACCTCAACATAGTAACCCTAACCCTAAGTTTTTGTCCAATCAACTCTGGTGTATTGACTTCCTTACTCCTCCCACACCTCTCATCATCCCTCACAGACTCCCTGCCTTCCTTGAATCTCTTATGCCACTAAAATACTGATGCTCGATTCGTGCAAGATGGTCGAAAAGCATTCTGAAGCATTCCATACGTTTCTGTGGCATCATATTTTCCAGGTTTAAAACAGAATTTTATTGCATATCGTTCTTCTAAAGTGTCCTCACGTCCAGATCGCATTTTTGAAATTCACCAGCTGTGACAATCAGGCTTTAGTAGGGTGTATTCCAATTGCTGCTGTAGTTGTTTATTTGAAGCTGAAATCATAAAAATTGGTCAGTTATCTCATAAGATGTATAGCAATAACATACTGAATGTTCAAGAGTCTACGACAATTGTAAATGCCTGTACAAAAAAGTCTGGAAACTTATTGAATGTACGACGTATCAGTATTAAATAGCAATTCTTGTAACCATTCAACTGCGTGCAGCAATGTTTGAAACCATCCTTGTGCAAAAAAAAAGATTAATATAAAACAGAATTTTTGCCATCAGATAGCAATACTTGAAACTATTTAATAAATAGAATTATTTGTGTTTAATAGGAATGCCTGAAACCATTTAACTGTGTGCAAACAAGTGAGTTCTAACACGTTTAAAAATGAAGTAACCAACAAATCTTTAACTTACAAACCATATATATAATATACATACGTATAAACTGAATTTGGCATTACAAAACCATCATTCGTTGATATGCCATTAAATCAAATGAGCTAACCTCACCTATCATTTCCTCAGCCATCAGGTCAGTCCTAGACTGCCATCAATACTAAGCGGGGGTGTCCTCTTGGTGTAATGGTTAAAGCGTAGTGGTTAACATGCTAGACTGCAACATTGTAGTAAGTGAGTTCGTACTCCAGTCGCGCTATTATGTTCACTTTCGGATTAATACCCTCAGGAAAGGCATGAATCCCATTATCCCTCCAGCTATGAGTTAAATAGTATCACTTCTGTTCTTCTACAAAGATGGCTTTGATATTAAATAACTCACCAAATTTGATATGCCATTAAATAAAAAATCTAAAAGAACATCTGTTATCTCAGACTCTAAATGGTGTGTCCTCGTGGTGTAATGTTTAAAGCGATGGACTGCAGAATCGTACTAAGCGAGTTCGTACTCCAGTCGCGGTATTACGTTCACTTTCGGGAAAATACCCTTGGGAAAGGTATGAACCTCCTTATCCTCCCAGCTATGGGTTAAATAGTACCACTACTGTTCTTCTAGGAGAATAGCTTTGGCATTAAATAACCTACAAAGGTTGATATACCATTAAACAAAGAAACCAAACCAAACGAATACAAAGTAATTCATAGCCTACCAACAAACTTCACGAATATACATTTACGCTGCATTAAGATTGTGCGATTAAAAACGATGTACGATTCATAAAAACACTGATAAAAGAAAAGAAGCAATTTATTTTACAGTGAAAGAAAAATGTGGGTTAGAATTTAAAAGAAACAAGTGATCGTATTCACTGTTTTTGTCTTTATCAAAAGTGGCCCTTGGCAAAGACTGCTGATCGGTCTGTCGGTTGGCTGAGATTTTTATCAACGGTCTTGTTAGCAACACGATTTTTTTTTTTTTTTTTTTTTTTGTGGGGAACGCCTAAGACAACTAGAAATAACAGGTAAATAAACATTAAAGTGGATATCCTGCGTCGAGCAAACCCTGTTGTTACGGCGATTAAATGCAATGAAGAAAGAAACAAGAAATGTTTTTTATTTAAATTATAGATGCACAGTGTATCGAAGCAATTGCAATGGCTTATGCATTAGACGCAAGCACCCAATTTGGGGCCTAAGTGAGACTACCCATTTTTTTAAAACCTGGGGTCCGCAATATTTGTAAAATTGTGCCAGATATTCATGGTTTTCGTTGGTTGGTTGGTTGTCTTTATGGCATATCAACCTTTGTAGATTATTTAATACCAAATCCTGTTTATACATATATATCAAATATATATGATTTGTAAACTAATTGTTTGTAGATAACATTATTTTTAAACGAGCCAGACCTCATTTGCTTGCACACAATGATTTCAAATGTTGCTAACACTAATAGTTTTATTTGCACACAGTTAAATGATTCCAATATTCACTGTGTAATACTAATAATTCAAATAAATACCAGCAATTTGTTTGCACACAGTTAAATATGCATTAAGTATTGCTATTATCACTAGTAATTCACCATGATTTATTTGTTTGCACACAGTTAAATATTTTCAACAATCTAATAATAATAATTCAATTTAACAGTCCTTGATTCTCAGCTAAATAGTTTCAAATATAAGTAAAGTAAGTAAAGTTAGCGACCATAGTCGAGGGTGACCCGAAGGCTCCCTTTTCGATAGCTACTACACCAAGGTGTAGGGGAGGGCGCTACTCCATTCCCTGGATTGCTCCACTTTACCCTTGAACCGTACCTTATAATGCTGAGTGTTAAGCAAGGTGGTATCAAGTTCCATTTTTAAAGTCTTTGGTATGACTCGACCTAGGATTGAACCCAGGTCTCCCGGGCCATTGGCGAACACTCTAACCGCTGGGCCAATGTCCCGGTTTCAAATATAGAAAAGGATTAAATAGTTCTATTTGACCCACAGATGGGATCCTAACAGGTACTACCGCTCCGGGCCAGAGTAGAACTGTGAGTAATGGCAACGAAGGGGTACTTAACATTATCCAAGGCTCTAGAACTGATGCTTGACCAACAGATGGTGTAGCATCATACCAGGATACTCGTAGGCAAGGGGGTCTTGCCTCTCTTCAGAAATGGGCTGATTTATGGTTTTGTCGACTTCTTTTTTACTCGCCAGCAACTTCACCAACTCAACTACGAAAGCATATATGGTATCACAGAATATCAAATAACACCAATAAAGCCACTTGATACTTTAATCTTTAATTGGTAGGCTGTATATTTAGTGGTGTCTTTGGTATGACACTAAACTGTATCCAGTGGTGAGGCTCCAATTCTGGAGTTCTAGAGAGTGTGGAATTAACCTCTTGTGGCTTTTACTCCATTGTCTTCTGATCACGTGTTGTAATACTTTTTTGGTCACATCTATGAGTCAAATGTATATAAGCTTGGGTTAATGCTTAAAACGATTTTGAGCAAATTAATACATTGGCCCTTAAAACATACAAATAACATACATTCATTCAAATACATACATACATACATACATACATGCATGCATAAAAATAACGTACATACAAACACATAGATACACCCAAATACATACATACATAAAAGTAAAAGTAAGTTGGCGACCGTAGTCGAGGGTGACCCGAAGGCTCCCTTTTCGATAGCTACTACACCAAGGTGTAGGGGAGGGCGCAACTCTTTTCCCTTGATTGCTCCACTTTACTCTTGATCCATTCCTTATATTGCTGAGTGTTAAGCAAGGTAGCATCAAGTACCATTTTTTGAGTCTTTAGTTTGACTCTGACCATTATGCCAATGTCCGGTAACACACATACATACATATATACATACATACAAATAATATATTTACATAACTACAAATTCATACGTACGTTTATGAGTCAAAGATATGAAAGCTTGGGCTAATGCTTGAAACAATTTTGAGTAAATTAATACATTGGCCCTTAAAACATACAAATAACACATACATACATACATACATCATTATCATCATGTCGCGCTATCAGCACGGATATCCCTGACCCTCTCTCGCCACTTCTCCCTAACGTCCATTACTTCCGGCAGGTCTTCAGGGCTACACCCCGTATCTACACAGAGCTACTGTATGTAGGTTCGAGCTGGTCACCCTGCTTTTGCTCGTCCATGTGAAGGGGTCCACGGGAGTACGTCACTTATGAGCTCGTCCCTACTTCTCCAGCAGTGTCCTGCATGTCTGGTTCGTCTAACTTTGATAGTTTTCGTGATGGCTGGTAAGTGGTCACACAGTTGCTGCTTTGTGGGGTGCTGCCTCCATGACGTATTCAATATTCCTCGCAGCATTCTTGTGTAGTTGCTGTCAAGCTTTCTTTCAATACGTTTAGTTTGCGTCCATGTAGTGCATCTATATAGTAGTATCGACACGATTGCCGCTTGGAAGAAACTGCGTTTTATTTTGTCGGTCTGGTCTGACATACATACATACATACAAATAGAATAAATACATATATACAAATACATACATTCAAATACATACGTACGTACAAATAACATATATAAAATTATGAACCAAATATATATAAGCTTGAGTTAATACTTAAAGTGATTTTTGGCCAATCGGTAGATTGACCCTTAAGATATTGACATTACTACTTTGCATGAAGTGTTTAACTTTAAAAAATGATTTTGAAGATACATTTTCGTACCGTCATTAATTCAAGGAATATAATAATAAAAAATGACTGTGACAAAAAAATACCAACCAACTGACGAAATGGTAAGCTTCCAAAAAATTATTCCGACCCAATTTTTTTAAATCGATAATCTATAAACTTTACGCTCAGGTGCCCGTGGTTATCGTCGTAGGAAATGGACACGGCGACACGAGTTCAAATCCAGGACGAGACTGATAGCATTTCACATAGCACTAAAACCCTTGGGAAAGGTATGAATCCAATTATTCTCCCTCCAGCTATGGGTAAATAGTAGGACGGACTAGGTTCTTCTACCTGGTTGAGGCAACTAGTCTTGGAGAAGGAAAACTCTGAATTCAAACCCGTTAAACTCCACTTAAAAATTGACCTTGTGTCATATCCTGCCCGAGCGGAGAGGTTGAAAAATATGATTAACTTTACGCTCAGAAATAAACAGACGTTCTGTTTGATAGTTGAACTTTATAATTAATTATGAACTGGCATGATGTACCATAAACCCAACAAAATAAAGAGCTGCACGTTGGGCTAAAAAATCAAAACCAAATAACGAATAAAAATACAAACACTAAAAATTAAAAAAGAACTTTCATCACATGACAAGAGGGGATGTCCTCGGGGTGTAATGGTTAAAGCGCTGGACTACGGAATCGTAGTAAACAAGTTCGAACCCGAGTCGCGCTATTACGTTCACTTTCGGACAAAGAGTATTGGGAAAGGTATAAACTGCCTTATCCTCCGAGCTGTTGGTTAAATAGTACCACTACTGGTCTTCTAGAAGGATGGATGTGGCATTAAATAACTCAAGAAGGTTCATATGCCATTAAATAAAGAAACAAAACCAATCAAATAACAAGATAAACCTTAAAACGGGAAAAGCATTAAGATACATCCAAAGAAATCTTGTAATAGTCAAAGATTATTTAGGGTTATGTTAATGGTATATCAACCTTTGTGGGTTATTTAATGCCAAATTATAATCATAAATCATAACTAGCCGGAGCTCATTTTCTTGTAAATATTTAAATGGTTTCAAGTATTGTATTCCCACACTAAAGTTAGGTCATTTGGTTTAATGGTATATCAACCACTGATAGTTATCTTATGCCAAATCCTGTTTATATATATATATATGTGTGTGTGTGTGTGTGCGTGCGTGTAATTTGTCTGCACAGCATTAAATAGTTTCAAGTAGTAATATTTAACACAAATAGCTGGGACTCTTACAGGCACAACCACGCTCGGTTATTGTGGACCTGGGAGGAATGGCAATGAAGGGGCACTCCACACCCCTCAAACTCTAAGACTCGGACCTCACCATAAAACGCAGTTTGATGTCATACCGAGAACAAAAACTGTATTTATTAAATTGCGACTTAGATTAAACTGTATCACCCATTGATAAGTACACAAATCTTTATCGAAAAAAAGTTACCTTCTAAACCAAAGACGCCAGAATTTTGGTATTTCTAGTGAAATGTTATGATATCAAAATAGGTATTATTTTGTAATATTTATCACCATATTTTACATCACTGTAAGTATGTAAGTAAAAATAAAATTGGATTAACTCTGTAACCGAAAATAAGATTGCATAAAGATTATATGTAAGAGGTATAATTGGACGGCTATATATTCCTATTTTTGCTTTGGTTGTAAATGATACCTAATAATGTCCGTTTCGATTGTATAATGTTCCACTAGAAATAATAAAATCCAGGTATCTTTGGTCTAGAAGAAAAATTTCTTTTTAAGACTGTATTCAAAAAGTCGTTTAAAAATTTCTAAGCCTCAACAAGGAAGAAGGGCCTTGCTAAATATTTTTGGCAAGACACTACCACTTATAAATCTAGAAAAATCTGAATATGTTTCTCTAGTTTTATAAGGAATGGGAGAGTGGTGCCATAACAAAAATGCATAACTATGCCCTTCTGGGTGAAGCTTACAACTATTTGAACGATATTCATATTTATGACCGACTTTATATATATATATATATATATATATATGTGTGTGTGTGTGTGTGTATGAGAGAGAGAGAGAGAGAGAGAGAGAGAGAGAGAGAGTGTATGTGTGTGTGGCCAGCAATTCTTCGTTAATACATATTTGATTAAACAATATACACATTTTTGTCTACATATTTTTGTATTTATCGTTTCAAACAGCTGTAAGGATTTTATGATATCTGAGTGGCGGGAATTAGTTAATAATAATAATAATAATAATAATAATATATATATATATATATATGTATATATATATATATATATATATATATTAATTTTTAAACCAGTTCTTCTCTAACACCATTGAGAACCTTTTAACTCATTCCTTTTATATATATATATTATATATATATATTCAAATTGTAGTTTATAAACCTGCGGGATTGATGGATGATTGGGACGGATGAAGAGAGAGTGTAAGGGAAATCCGTGCTGTCAGCGCAACTTGATGATATTTATAAGTATATATATATATATATATATATATATATATATAGAGAGAGAGAGAGAGAATGAGAGTGAATGAGTGATAGACGGCTAGGCAGAAGTAATATTCTGTAATATAATAGGCAGTAAACATTTTTTTTTATGAAAAACAATAATGACTTGTACAAGTAAACATCTGATGGCTTATCTGAAATAAAAAATATCAAAGTAACAATTGTATAAATATTTTTTAATATTATTGCCTGCCCTATTACTTCTGACCGACTTTTTCTGTTTTTCTGTCTTTGTGTGTGTGTGTGTGTGTGTGT
>CAUZXS010001800.1:2500-20000 GCA_963585895.1 Sepioteuthis lessoniana
TCTTCTATTAGAAATAGTTCAGGTTAAACGTATGGTAGGTGTAATCTAAAGCCGAACTTTTTTAGACCTTATTTTTCGCATGCAGATATAATAAGGAATTAAGAATGGTTTCAAAACCGTTATGCTGCTTTTAACGAGGACTAAAGATCTATTTTATTTTTGCTGTTCACTGATAATTAAAATGTAATTTTCCTACTTCTGGCAAATGACCGTCATTATTTTCTATAAAATAGTAGGGTATTAATTCTTGGACTTTAAGAAATTCTCTATCGTTATCTGCAGTAGACTTCAACAGAGTGTAAAACTTCAAAGCGTTTGATGAATTTATCTAAAAGAATTTGTTTAGAACTATTTTTGTACAGATATAACTTATCTCTAGCTGTATTTGAAAGTAATTCAGCGAATATGAGGTATTTTATGATCGTTATATATATATATATATATATATATATATATATATATATATATATATATATATATATATATTGTCATCCACAGACAGACTGTTTCGTTCTATGTATGTATATATATGAATGTATATATATATGTATATATATATATATGTTTATATATATATACATATATATACATATATATGAATGTATGCATAAATATTCATATATATGTATGTATGTATGTATGTATGTATGTATGTATGTATGTATGTATTCTTATTTAACCTATGAAATATGTTTATTGATAATAAATTACTTTTGTAGGTAAATAATAAATGTAAATTAGAGATAAGTTCTGTTTGTAGATGATTCTTTATAATTTAGCCGAATTATAATTTTCGAAAAAATAATTTTTTAGATAATCTGTTGGATTAAACAGCAAAGATTTAAAATAGCAAAAGGTTTTCTTTTTCTGTTTTTGTTTTTAATTTTCTTTCAAAAATTCAATAAACAGACATAAGGAATCAATAATGTATTAAATTGCCTCGGATGGCAAAAAAAAGATATTTATATTCATTATATAAATTATATATTATATAAATTATATATATATTATATATATATAATATTATATATAATATTATATATATTATATAAATTATATATATATATTATATATATATAATATTATATATATTATATATATTATATATATATAATATTATATATAATATTATATATAATATTTTATATATTATATATAATATATATATTATATAAATTATATATATTATATATATATACAATATTATATATAATATTATATATATTATATAAATTATATATATTATATATATATAATATTATATATAATATTATATATATTATATAAATTATATATATTACATATATATATAATATTATATATAATATTATTTATATTATATGTTATATATATATATTATATATAATATTATATATAATATTACATATATTATATAAATTATATATATATTATATATATATAATATTATATATAATATTATGTATATTATATATATTATATATATATAATATTATATATATTATATATATAATATTATATATATTTTATAAATTATATATATATTATATATATATATAATATTATATATATTATATGAATTATATATATATTATATATATATGATATTATATATAATATTATATATATTATATAAATTATATATATATATCATATAAATTATATATTATATTCATTATATAAATAATGAAATATTTTTTTCTAATTACGATCTGGATTGGTGGGATTGATAGCAAAGCATTTTTTAATTTGATTTCTTTAAACAACAAACTTACAATTGTCTTTAATTGGAATCATTTTGAAATGAGGCTTCTTAATCTGAGAATTAATTTTTTTTTTTTTTCATTGCGGACTTTTTGTCCTCATCTTGGGAGTTTTTGTGTGTTGTTTCTTCTTTTACTACGTTTCGGCCAAATTTCACCTCTGGCCTTCTTCAGGTGATTTACCACGACCTCGGATAAGAATGCTGAGTCTTGTAACCGTATCCCCAGTAATTACTGCCTTCCATAGTTGTTGTCTATCGCACCACGTTTTTGACCAAGTAAACCTCTGGCCGGCTTGGGTAGGATTTGAAACCGCTATCTTCTGACAATGCTCTTCTGGAACTGTAGAGACTCAACGCCTCTATCTGCTGCGCCACGAAGGGTGATCAAGAAAGTATTTTTGGTCTTATAAATCCAAATATTTGTTCTCCTTATCTGGTCTTCCATAGTCGGGTCCGTACCGAATTTGTAATTGTCTTTAATTGGAATCATTTTCAGATGAGGCTTCTTAATCTGAGAATTAATTTATTTTTAAGGCAGTAATTACTGGGGATACGGTTACAAGCATTCATATCCGAGTCGCGGTAAATCACCTGAAGAAAGCCAGAGGTAAAATTTGGCCGAAACGTAGACAAAGAAGAAACAACACAAAAACTACCAAGATGAGGACAAAAAGTCCGCAATAAATAAAAAATAATTTTTTTTTTTAAATTAATTCTCAAACAAATTTACAGAATACTCTAAGAATGTGGAAATACTTTTTTTATATTGTAAAATGTTTACATGCATGCACCTACCACTTTTGACAACATATAAGATGGAGGTGTCCGTGGTGCAGTGGCTATCGTCGTAGGAAATGGACACGGCCACTCGAGTTTAAATCCTGGACGAGGCTGATTGTATTTCACATAGCACTAATACCCTTGGGAAAGGTGTGAATCCAATTATTCTCCCTCCAGCTATGGGTAAAATAGTAGGGCAGACTAGGTTCTTCATCCTTGGTAAGGCAACTTGTCTAGGAGAAAGAAAACTCTGAATTCAAACCTGTTAAACTCCGCTTAAAAAATTGACCTTGTGTCATATCCTGCCCGAGTGGAGGGGTCGGTAAATATGAATACCCTTGGGAAAGGTATGAATCCAATTATTCTCCCTCCAGCTATGGGTAAATAGTAGTGCAGACTGGGTTCTTCAGCCTTGGTGAAGCAACTAGTCTAGGAGAAGGAAATCTCTGAATTCAAACCTGTTAAACACCGCTTAAAATTGACCTTGTGTCATATCCTGCCCGAGCGGAGGGGTTGGGTTAATATGTATAAGATGCAGGAGTGTATATGACGCACCTCAATTTCAACAGGGTAAATCAAGAAAAAATAAAAACAACAAAGTACTTATATCAAACGTGATGAAATTAATACAATTAATATTATCAATAACACTTTTAATCTGCATAATTGCCTTTTACATAATGACAATAGGTACTCAAAAGTCAAAGCTGATAGAAGTTACCAGGTAGCTAATTTCGGCCGACAATCGCGAATTTTAAACCTACATATGGCATTTAAGATACAGGGAAATTTGAATATATTGTGCATATATATATATATATATATATATATATATATATATATATATGTATATATATTATCAAAAAGCAATTTAAATCTCAGCTTCTTTGGGTTTTTTTATTCCATAACTAAAGCTCTTATATATGTTCTATAAAATGAGAAAAGATCAAAAATATTATGGAATGGAACAAAGGTGGTTAGATTTAAATTCTCAGTTTTTATACTACTCAGCCTGCCAGCATTTGAGCACTTTTGATTTTATTCAACAAACGTTTTTTAAACAATAAATTTTGGCCAGAGCGATAGATATTCTTAATTTCTTTTCAATTCTTAATTTGTGTAAGTAACGTGAGCAGATTTGAGGCTAAGTTTAAAATATTGCTTCAAAATTACCCGAACCTTGATATTTGTATTTGTCATTCTCAAATCTAAAACAAAAATGGCAGCTGAAGAGAAGGGATAATGATAAATCTGTGATAATATTTATAAAAAGAAGAGTCTTTAAATGTTCACATGAAATGAAATTTAAATTAAAAGTACTTTTAAGTAAAAATATTTCTGATAAACGCTAATATAAATATATAACTTTCTTTCTCAGAAATTGTATTGGACATCAACTCACTACCTACAACGAGGCACCCACACGAATTCTTCATATACATTCTTATCTACCTATATATATATATATATATATATATATGTATCATCATCATCTTCATCATGTTGTTCTGCTGGCACGGATTTCCCTGACTCTCTCGCCATTCGTCTCTATCATACATCGCTTTCGGTAGGCCTTCTAGACTATATCCTGTGTCCGTATGGAGCTGTTGTAGATAGATTCTAGATGGTCGTCCAATACTTGCACGTCCTTGTGATGAGGTCCATGGAAGAATTTCGTTCTTACTTTTCAAGGAGGGTCCCATATGTCTTCTTCGTCTTATGTCAATGGTTTTAGAGATGGGAGGTAGGTGGCCGTACAGCTGCTGTTTTGTGAGATGTTGCTTCTAGAATTTGTTCAATATGACTTGTAACATTTTTGTGCAATTGCCGTCTATCTTTTTATCTCTATGCGTTTTATTTTATCAGATAGACTTGTCTTCCATATGATCGACAATCTATCGATAGTCGTAGGAGACCATGCCTTCGCTATATATATATATTAGGTAGTTTCGAAAACAATGTTTCAATCAATCAAAATACGATCCCTGAACATCGATGCAATTTTACCATCGATTAACGAGTTTATTTACACGAGTAAAATAAAATTCTAAAGGTTATAATGTCAAGAAATCTTTAAATCCAGTTTCTTTTTCTCCTTTGAAACGGAATTTTTTGGCGAAAAAATATCAAAGTGCTTGAAAAAATAGTAGTAAGTCGGTGAGAGATCAGAATATGGTGGATGAGACAAAGTCTCATGTACCCAGTCAGCGAGCTTCTGCAGGGTCATCCAGGTAATATGTGGCCGAGCATTGTCGTCCAGGCAATATGTGGCCAAGCATTGTCATGGAGCAAAATTATGACCAGACTTGAACGCAAGCAAAAAAATAAAATTTAGCGCATCACATTTTTTTCATGTTCATTATGTGCATATAATCTTCAATATCAAATTCTGAAAGAAGTGATTGGGGGCTAATTTAATTATAGAATATATTTTTTTATATTTCTACTATTAAAATGATGTTTGAACAAAATTTATATAATTGTCTTTAATTGGAATCATTTTGAGATGAGGCTTCTTAATCTGAGAATTAATTTTTTATTTATTGCGGACTTTCTGTCCTCATCTTAGTAGTTTTTGTGTATTGTTTTTTCTTCACTAGATCGTGGTTAAATCACCTGAAGATGGCCAGAGGTGAAATTTGGCCGAAACGTAGTGAAGAAGAAACAACACACAAAAACTACTAAGATGAGGAGAAAAAGTCCGCAATAAATAAAAAATTAATTCTCAAAATTTATATAGTTTATACTAAAATCGGAGAGTATTTTGCGAACAACCGAATACATATTATCAATTATAATCGAAGCTTTTTTATTCAATACTTCATAGAAGAATTTATTCAATATTTGAATAATTGATTATCCAACAGCTGTGACTGACTATTAAATACAATTATTTTGTATTTACCACTCATGAATTTTTTTTACGATAACTCCAACAGACGTTTTTTGTACAGTAGGCTGAGTGTCTGAGTAACAGCAAGAATTTTCAGATATCCTGGAATCTTCAAAGTATCCAAGACGATTTTAGCAGTGCTTTGGTCTCGATGGTCTAGAACCTTCTTCTGATCTCTTGTTCACGCCGTCTTCTAGATCCTCGGGGACCGTTCCAAGGGCTCCAGTTATCACTTGTATCACTGTCACCTTCCTGCTCCAAAACTTTTCTCAGATTCAGATATTTTTCTGCTATTATTTTCATTCTGTTCTTATTTTACGCTTAGCAAATTTTTCCCTTTAAGTTTAACTGGTGTTTTTTTTTTATATTCTATTTTATTCTTTTTCCTTTTTTTAACAGAAATCTGACTTACGGCAAATCTCCTCAGGTTTTCAGGACTCTTCTCAGTATTCTAGTCGATCTTATCAAGGCTGTTGTCAGAATAGTCTCGATTGATAATAATATTGATTATTATTTACTCATTAGAGTTTTTCACATCAACATCAGCTGATGATCTTTCACTGGAGTTTGAGTGACAGCAAGTCTCCTCAAGTCTCCAGAACTCTTCTCAGTACTCTGGCCGTTCTCAATGATGCTGTAATTTGAATGGTCTCCACTTGTCCTCCTACCTCCAAGTCCTCCAGTCCTTTAATAATCCTTTAGTTACCGTACCGAAAGCACCAATCCCAATTGGTGTAATCGTTACCTTCATGTTTCATAGTTTTGTCAATTCCCAAGCAAGGTCCTGGTACTTATCCTTCTTTTCACATTCTTTCAGTTTTATTCTGTGGTCAGCTGGACAGCAAAGTCGACAATTTTGCAAATTCTCTTTTTTTTCTTTCAACGGAATCTGAGTGACAGCAAGTCTATTCAGATCTTTAGGAGTTTTCTCAGTTTTTCTAGCTGATCTTAACAATGCTGGAGTCAGAACGGTCCGTATCCTTCCTTTGATTTAGAATTCATCCAGTATTTTTTCTATTATTATTATTTTTTGATTTCTTTTATAATCATTTATCCGCTTTTAATACATTAAGCACCAAAATAAGATAAAAGAACTGGAAAAGTCATTCCTGCATTTCAAATCATATATATATATATGTGTGTGTGTGTGTGTGTGTGTGTGCGCGCGTAAGTATATATGTATATATGTTCATATTTACGTAAATATATATATATATATATATATATATATGTATATACCGTATCTTTTTTACACAATTGTAAATATTTTATCATCATTAATCTAAAAACATATTGAATTATCTACGTACGACGTTTGAGAAAAAAGTATCGAAACGGAATATTTACTCTTTTATTACAAAATTTAAATATAGATTTTTAAATTAAGAATGTTCCCAGCTGAGCAAATTGTAGGATAAAATGATGCTATCTTGATGTCTAGATCATAGTCTATACATGAATATTCTGTCTCGACGAGTTAGCACCAGTTTTCGTTACATTTTGATTGCAGTTTTTGATGGGACACAAGATTGTCTTAGTCTCACAACAGCCTTTCATTCAGACAGAAATATTAAGTTGACTGGACTTTCCTTTTATCAAGACAACTGGCCAAAAAGCCGGTTATCCAGACCCCACCAATTGGCATCTGAATTTTATGGAGGTGCCCGTGATGTAGTCGTTATCGCCGTGGGAAATGAACACGGTGATACGAGTTCAAATCCTGGATGATACTGATTGCATTTCACATAGCACTAATACCCTTGGGAAAGGTATGAATCCAATTATTCTCCCTCCAGCTATGGGTAAATAGTAAGACAGACTAGGTTCTTCAGCCTTGGTTAGGCAACTAGTCTCGGAGAAGGAAAACTCTGAATTCAAACCTGTTAAACTCCGCTTAAAAATTGACCTTGTGTCATATCCTGCCCGAGCGGAGGGGTTGGTAAATAGGACCAATCGGCATCTGAAAATCACTTTCTAGAATTGTTCGAAATACAGGGTGCGGAAGCAAAATTAGAAATATTCTTGTATAATAATAATAAACGACTCTAGTATGAAACAAGATAAATTTTGATTTAAAAAATAAACAACAAAATAAGATTGATACAAAACAGTAAATTTAATCATTATAGCCGCTATTTTTTTTTTTTTTTCAGTAATTGTATGAAACACACTTTGGAACGATTTACAAGACTTCAAAATAAATTCTTCAGACATTTTATTCCATTCCTCCTCAATAGCAAGTTTAAGCGAACCAATATTTGGATGGGAAGTTGCATTTGTTTTGTTTCTAAAACGCCTCATATAGCGTAATCAATATAATTTAATATTTGTTCTCAAGGTTTTCTTGTGAACTTTTAATTCATTAGCGTGCTTTTTATTGACGTTGTGGGGGTCCTTTTTAATCGCCGTAGCGAGAGCAGTAAAAAAAACTTCTTTTCGTTTTTTTGTTTAATCCTCCGTTTCCCCTTTTCCTTTAAAAAAACCTTTTTCGGTAAAAAGTTTTTCTTTGCTTTGTATCCAGTAAATAAAGAAACTTTAACTCGGTTTCAGCGTTAAACAAATCATAGATTCTTTGTCGTTTCTTTTTTTGCTCACTCATAATGGGCTGAATTCTAATTTTTAAAAAAGGGCTTGAATAATTGAGCTAATAATGAAAATTTAGATTTATTGCAGATTTTTTTAAATGGACTAATCAGAACGTTTTATGAATTATTCCATATTTTGTTTCGGCAACCTGTATTTTTTTTTTTTTCTTTTACTGTTTCTTCTGAAAAGAGCAACATCGACTCTCTCTTCTAAAGAGTTATCAAGGCACCTTTAATAGAGTAATAATAATTTCAAACCATTGTTGTTATTTGTCAAATCCTCCGAACGAGCAAAATGTGACAAAAGGCCAATTATTAAGCGGAGTTTTAGGTCCCAGCCTGCCCTTTTATTTACTCATAGATGGAAGGAGAATAGTTGGATTCATACCTTTCCCAAGCGCTATGTGAAATGCAAACAGCTTCACCCAGGATTTGAACTCGGGTCACCATGTCCGTTTCCTACGACAATGACCATTAATGTTAATGAGTTAAGAAAATGGCAGACTCAAGCTCTCAGTTTCTAATTCAGAGTTTTCCTTCTCCTATATTGGTTGCCTACAGAATATAAAGAGCGCAAATTTTCTTACAACCAGAATTTATATCCGTATAACCAAATAGTTTTACTCTTCTACGAGACACACGTTCAATGGCAGAGTCTCCGTGGTGTAGCAGCTAAAGTGCTGGCGAGTGACATTACAGTAAGTGAGTTCGAACTCCAGTCACGTTATTACGACCACTTTCGAACTAATACCCATGGGAAAGGCATGTACCCCTTTATACCCTAACTATGGGTTGGATAGTTCCACTAATGTACTTCTACAAATGCGATTTGGAATTAGATAACCGACGAAGGTTGATATGCCATTAAAAAAAGAATCCAAACGCAACCTCGAGTAGATTGGCAAATACAACTATAGGCTGAAAGGTTCATTGACTGAAAAGTTCATATAATGACTTCATATCTGATGTCGATGATTTTCGTACTAATAGGCTCCAAGCACTGCAACACCGATGAAAGAAGTGACTAGACTCGAAAGGGGACAACGTTAAAGAATAAAATGCACTCTTATTTGGTCACAATCCATGAAACTACCTTGGTCAGCCAAGGAGCTTTTCGACAAACCGTCATATATATATATATATATATATATATATATATATATATATATATATACCAGGAAATATCGTACATATTATGGTACGAGATTCAAAGTGTTTTTTAAAATAAACTTACAGAATAAAGTAATTTCTCGTTCACTGCGCAAATGAAAGATAAATTTGAGGGAAGCATTTATGCTGAGGATCATATTCTAATTTCCATATCACAGAGCTAAATAAAGACGCTAATTTGAAAAAGCTATATATATATATATATATATATAATATGACTAATATATATATATATATAATATAATATAACATGTAATAATATATATATAATATGACTTGTTATATATATATATATATATATATATAATCCAAGGAAAAAATCCAAGGGGTCGCAGTATGCAGTTAGAGTGGTTAGTGTCAAGGGCTATCGAGTGTATAATTAATGTATGATTAAAAATACATCAAAACTCACCTTCAGAGACAAAATATTTTTTATACAAAAATAAAAATCAAATGAAAAGAAACAGTTTTCGTTCACAATCAAAAGAGGGTCATCATTGACCTAAAATAAATTTATATTGACACCAAAGAAGTGAATACATATATATATATATATATATATATATATAGTATGACTAGTAATATATATGTATATAGTATGATTTGTGATATATATATATATTTATATAGTATGACTTAAAATATATATGTATATATATATATATATATATATATATATATATATATGTATACTTATCGTCGTAGGAAATGGAAGCAGCGAACTTTGTTTAAAACATGGATGAAGCTGTTTGCATTTCACATAGCGCAAATATCCTTGGGAAAGTTATGTATCTAAATATTCTCTATTCAATTATGAGAAAATAGTTAGATAGACCGCCCAATGGCACCTAGCTTTGACCATCATCTAAGATGGTCACAGTTAAAACCAATAACACTGACCACTATCACTCAAATCTATATCTATTTCCTTCCCTGTTCTTTCCTTATCTGTTTCTTGTCTTTAGACCCTTTCACTCCCTTTATATTTTTTTACATTCTCCATTATTTTATCTATTTTATCTATTTCCTCGATTGCTAAAATGTAGAAAAACTAGAAAATGTTTGGTCTGAAAAAGTTCTTCCGTGAATAAAGAACGAACTATTACTACTAAACCCGCTTAAAAATTGACCTTGTGTCATATCCTGCCCGGGCGGAGGGGTTGGTAAATAGGATTACTACTAAACTCGATGTAAATGTTTGATTCATCTATTTTCCACTTCTTTTTATCATCTTGTCAGATTCATGAAAAACTACCATTCCTCTCTCTCTCTCTCTCTCTATATATATATATATATAGTATTGAATTAATATAGAGAGCTATTGCAATGCGAAATAATAATTATCTGAGTTTAATAAATTTCAAAGTAAGACTTCATCGTCAGAGACTTTCTTTTGATAAATAAACTCGATGTTGGAAGTTCAAATTTTTTTTAACGTTGTAAACATGGTGTCACGAGTTAATTTCAATCAACTGAATCCAGTAGATAGGTCACACTTCGACCGGTCGGGTGTGTCCCGTCTTCTGGACATACCTCGAGCCTCAGGGGGCTATCCCTCCAGGTTTTAACCCTCCTCAGAGGGGTTAGGTTTATCGCCTGGCGCCTGAGGCACCCCTATTTTTAGGGGAATGCCGACGGGTCCCGAGGCTCTGCGCCCGGACCCACCTTAAAAAAGCGATTGTGATATACTTGTCTGATTGTTGGGACGGCCGACAAATACCGTTAACATGGTATCACGTGGGGTGTAAGAACGCCATGTTGGGTGTTGTAACCATGGTACCATGTAGGTTGTTTAAACGCCATGTAAAATAGTCATGACTTCATTTGTTCCAATCAATTTCGTTTTTTTTTTAATTTTCATTACAAAATACTTATATATATATATATATATATATATATATATATGTTAGACGAACAAGACATGCTCGAACTTACATACTGCAGCTCTGTGTGGATACGGGATGTAGCCCTGAGGACCTGCCAGAAGTGATGAACGATAGGGAGGAGTGGCGAGAGAGGATCAGGGATATCCATACTGGTGGCACGACAAGATGATGATTATATATATATATATGTATGTATGTATGCATGTATGTGTATATATAATTAGTCATTCCTCCGTTTGATTATGTTAAATATTCACTTTCATTTCAAAAACAAGGAAAATTTATATTTATTTTTTGAAAAATTAATCAATTTTGCACAAGCCGTTTTTACTAAAAATAGTAAATTGATTTTTCCCAAAATTTGAATTGTTAAAAAAATTTAAGAACTTTTTTTTACTTATTCGGGATACAAACAAATAAAGGAAATAATAATGTATTTGTTTATGATCAGATTGTTGGTTTGTTGGGTTTTATGGCATATCAACCTTTGTAGGTTATTTAACGCCAAATCCATTTCTATGTAAATAATCTGTTCTATTTAAAACAATTCAGTTTAGCATAAGTACACAGTTTAATGGTCAAAAACATTTCCATTTCAAGCAGTTGTATGTAACAATTCGGTTAAGTGTAAATACAGTTTTAATGTCGAAAAACAGTTCTATTTCAAATAATTCAGTTAAGCATAAGCACGCAGTTTAAATGTAAGTACGGTTTAATTGTAAAAGTCATTTCTATTTCAAACTATTCAGTTTTACGCAAACAATTCATTTTAGCATAAGTATGCTGTTAATTCTATTTAACCCATTGATAGGACCCTTATCAGGTGCTACCACTCCGGGCCAGAGTGGACCTGGGAGGAATGGCAATGAAGGGGTACTCCGCATTCCCCAAAGCTCCAGCATTGCTAGAACCTCACCATCAGATTGTTTAGTGTCATATCCAGGACACTCGTTAGGGGGGGTACCCCCTCTGCAGAGGTGCTGTCAGTGTATTCTACAGCTCCAGCCGACTGGGCAAGTTTATGATCAGAGTATTTCAAGTTTGGAAATACTTAGAAATATTTGGTAATAAATTAGGCTGCGCCTTTTTGATATAGCAGGAGTGTTTTAGAGGATTGGAAAGATATCAAAATTGTGTATTTTTCGACAAATTCTCAATTAATTATGATTGTGATTATTATTCGTCCGATAATTTTTGGCTCTTCACTGGAACTTGAAATGTTTTCGCAGCATTTCAATCATACATCTTAGATGCATCAGGGAGGTCTTCAGTGATGCGCTGTCTTCATTGCCGATTTCGGGTTATTTCTGCATCATATCGGCTCCGACAGTAACCCCGGCATGACTCTGGAAGAGCCAAGCCGCCTCCGTGATCTCAACGTGCTACGCTTGTGCCTCTACCAAAGCCAAGAAAAAATATAATAAGGCCGGACTTCGGCCGTTCTTATAGACATCTGTCTTTTCGTAAACAGCCAATGAAAACAGAATATTTCTTTCTTTAAAAATCATCTTATTTCATCAACTTATGATGATTCCTGAATTCGCAAGGGTTTTTTTTTTCATTAAAACTCACACGAGTGTAGTCTGCAGGCGGGATTAGCGCAATGGTTATCGACTTTAGAAATGGAATCAACGACCCAGTTTGGTTTGCTTTAGTTTTGTGGAATATAAACCATTGTCGGTTATTTAATGCCAAATCTATTCTTATACACACAGGGTGTCTCAATATGCATATTTATATAGGGTGTCTCAATTTATATGGTTATATAGGGTGTCTCAATATATATGGGACCAATGTGACAGCTAATAACACGACTAATAATAATGTTATGTTCTTTTTTGTTTCAGATTTGAAAATAGTGTACTATAATAACTATTAATCCTCGATCACAATGCCCTGGACAAGAGAGGAAAATATTTCGCGTCACTATTTGGCGACAAAAACCATACAAAACTGTCTCAAAATAGATGCAACACATTAATATGTTGATGATTTATTCCTGAGAATAGAAACTCAAAAAGATTGCATTACCTGGAAGCTGATATAATAACAATTTCGAAAAATTGATTTGATATATCCTTTGAGCTAGCTCAAAGAATGCATTTTTTACAGTACGTGTTCCAAATGACCGCTATCATGTTAGTCTCAGTAATAAATTATAATCATTTTAATGGGTTGCATCTATTTTGAGATAGCATGTATAAACATTTCTATTTCAAACGATTCGGTTTAACATAAGTACGCAGTTTAAATGTCAAAAACAGTTCTATTTTAAACAATTCAGTTTAGCATATGTATAGCTTTTTTTTTACAAACAGTTAACTGTAAAAATTGTTCTATTTCAAACAATTCAGTTTATCATAAGTATGCTGTTTAAATATGAAAAACAGTTCTATTTGACCCATAGATAGGACCCAATCAGGTGCTATCATTCCGGCCAGAGGGAATCTGGGAGCGATGGCAATGAGGTGATGTACTCCACATTCGCTAAAGCTCCAGATTTACTGGAGCCTTACCATCAGATTGTTTAGTTTCTGATTTCCTCGGCAGTCTTACTCCTCGGCAGAGATGCAGTAGGTGTATTTAGCAGCCCCAGCCGAGCGTGCCATCAGTGAACTGGGCTAGACACTTTGCGTCTCACAAGACAAAATTAAGCATGAAAAACGCATGCACTTGTATTCGCAATTTTGAAATTTTCAGATTACTTAAGTTTTAAAATTTTACTTAAGTTTTCAGATTACTTAAGTTTTAAAATTTTCAGATTACTTAAGTTTTAAAACATTTGGAGGTTCATTGCTTTTATATTTTTATTACTTTCACGAAGTTTAGGCAGGTCAGAATATCAAAAATAAAACAAACAGTTAATTCTCTCCACTAAAGGAAGAGAAAAAGGTATTGATGATGCAACTGACATTGTCACGGACAATGGAATCGACGAGGTTCAAATTCGATAGATGATATTTGCGTTTACCAAAAACTAATATCACAAGGAAAGGCACGAATCCATCTCTCTTGCTACGAGTAAAAAAAAACAGAAATATCTAGATTTGATTAGCAACCAGTCTAGGGAGAAAAGAAATCTCTGAAATGAACCTAACTTTACTCCGCTTAAAAATTGACCTTATGTCACACTCTGCTCGTAGCTGAAAGGGTTGGGTTAATTTACCGTTGAATATATCATCTACTTTTAAAGGCATGAATCTGAGTCTTCTCCCCTGTCTCGCTAACTATGGGTATAATAGTAAGCAACAGTAATTGGTGGTTAAGCAACCAATCGAGGAGAAGGAAAAAACTGAATTCAAAACTCGTTCTGGAGAATCTATGGCACAGTGAAGCACCATTCTTATGTTATCAACTCATCCAAGAAAGCATGGGGAATTCTACACAAGTCTTTATCTCTTTAAACAAATCATCAACCGTTCTGGGAGTAAGCAATCTCTGAATACAAACCAGCTAAAAAATTACCCTGTGCCACATCCTGGTCTTGAAGGAGGGGTTGGGTGAATACATAGCAACATATTTGTAGCCTTGTGCCATTTACAAAATAATTTTTGATAAAGAAGAGGGATTAGCATTGTAACAACATCTAAATTGAAAATATCCCATGAAAATGAAAAAAAAAATGAATGAAAGAATTGAGGTATATATATTTTTACGATTTTCCCTTTTTTCTGAATGGGGGCGATTGTTTTGTTTGTTTGTTTTTTTTTTGTTTTTGGGTGTGTTTATTTTTTGTTTTTGTTTTTGCGTTTTTTCTTTTTTTTTCTTTTTTTTTTTTCTTTTTTTTCTCGTAAGTCTTACCAAAATCTTCTCCTCCCTTTTCCCTTATTTCTTTTAGTCTCTATCTTGAAATGAACTGTAAGTATAGAGGCATCTTTCAACAATAGCAAAAGCTTTCGATGTAGTTGTAATGGAGTAGAGGGTTGTCAAAGAGGCCAACACTGACTGCTGAAAACCGTTTTCTCAGCAAGTAATAACCTCATCCAGAACTCGTTCGACAGAGAGAGAAGGAAGCGAGACACTTCACACACACACACACACACACACACACACACACACACACACACACACACACACACACACACAGAGATTTAAATACATGCACATTTAAGAAAACCAACTAAAGAAAGTAACCCGTGACCTTGTGCCAAACTAGCCAAAGCTTAGTAAACTACTAATGATACCAGCAAACACGGACACAGACACAAAAATGAGCATTACCAGAGGTTGCTGATTTCTTTAAAGACAAAAAAAAAAAGAACAGAAAAGAAAGTAATGCCTCTTTGGGAAAGGATTGCAGTATATCTTTGGATTTTACAAACGGAATTATGAGCAGCGTCACCCTCACTTCTCAGTCCTGTATTACAAATTAACTATAAAATAATAATAATAATAATAATAATAATAATAATACTTGAGACTTGAGGAGATTTGCTGTCACTCACACCCCAGTGAAAGACAATCAGCTAATGCTGATGTGAAAAATTCTCAAGTAGTAAATAATAATAATAATAATAATAATAATAATAATAATATGTGCAAGAAATTTAAATTTGACCATACGAACAAATGGTATATGCACAACCTAACACCTGTCCTAGAAAATGACACACATAAACTCCTATGGGACTTTGACGTGCACACGGATCACCTGATCTCGGCCAGAAGACCAGGCCTTATAATAATCAACAACAAAAAAAAGAGAATTTCCAAAATTGTCGACTTTGCTGTTCCGGCTGACCACAGAATAAAACTGAAAGAAAGTGAAAAGAAGGATAAGTACCTCGACCTTGCTAGAGAATTGAAAAAGCTGTAGAGCATGAAAGTGACGATTGTACTAATTGTAGTACAATAAGAAAAGAATTATTAAGGAGGACTTGGAAATTGGCGGACGTGTGGAAACCATCCAAACGACAGCATTATTAAAAACGGCCAGAATACTGAGAAGAGTCCTGGAGACTTGAGGAGACTTGCTGTCCCTCAAACTCCAGTGAAAGACCATCAACTGACGCTGATGTAAAAGGAGTAATAATAATAATAATAATAATAATAATAATAATAATAATAATAATAATAGTAATAATAATAATAATAATAAACAATAGCATTTTAAAGATTGGTCAGAAAAAATAGAGCATTAAGATACGCCGGAATACTGAGAGAAGTCCTGGAAGCTTGAGGAGATCTAAGGAGACTTGCTACCTCTCAGACTCCTGGGAAAGACCACCAACTAACCCTGCTTTGAAAAACTCGGGGGTAGTAATAAAAACAATACTCTCGTGGAATGCGACCAAATTAGGTTCCTTTCTTTAACATCATACCTTCTTGTAATCTGCACACTTTTTCCATCGATGTTGCAGTGCTTGGAACGAATTGGTAAAAAAAGGTATCAACAGTAGATATGGCGTCTTCATATGAACTTTTCAGCCTCGGAGTAATAATGGTATAACCTGGAACAAAACATTTTCGATGGCTCCTCTACCCATATATGCATTTATATATGAGATGTATAACCATCCATATACAGACACCCATTCACAATCATATATATATATATATATATATATATATATATATATATATATATATATATGACATATATTTACTCACATATGTACACACAGGAAGCATTCAAAAGTATACAGAGATACACTCATATATAACGTGTATATCCACACATAAACATACACACAGCCATGTAAATCTATCTATCTATCTATCTATCTATCTCAGTATATTCATCAGTATCTATCTAATTATCTATCAATCTCAGTATGTTCATATCTATCTATCTATCAATCTCATGTTTTTGTCTGTGTGGACGTTCCACAATATCTATTGCCTTGCCCGATTTTACTTAAGCCATATCCCACATAATACCTAATGTCGACTGCGACAAAAGGACATACTTGTTCATCGGTGATATATTTATGCAGATAAGACAGAAAATACTGAATTTTGTGCGACACTGTTCTCACCAAATGTACAATCCACTCAATTTTTACCTTTATTTAAGATTAAATTAATTTTACTATTACATTCAAATCACCCCCCCCCACACACACATATATGCTTTGTCTTCAACATGTATTAAGGCTTAAACTTTTTTTTTCTTTTTTTAACTTTAAAGTCTAAATGAAAATTTGTGCAGAGCTAGACAATTTATATCATAAAATAAGGATATCTGGACGTGTAGACCTCGTCCAGCGGAGTCATTGCCAATCCTCCATACATTTTTATCGGCAGTCTTTAGCGAGACAATTAACTATGCAAGTGCAACACCCTGTAGTTGAGAATTTGTGAATGTAAAGGACATTAAATGATTCACAACGCAGCAGCTTAACACCATACGAAAAGATGAGTTTCAGAGGTGCTTCGATCCACGGAAAACTCGTTGGAGTAAGCGTGTTTGACACCAGAGACACTATATTTTGAAGAAAAT
>CAUZXS010001800.1:25000-37500 GCA_963585895.1 Sepioteuthis lessoniana
TTCCGGAAAGATTACAAAAGAGAAGACCACATCTAATAAAGAGTTGGGTGTGTCCTCGTGGTGTAATGGTTAAAGCGATAGACAGCGGAATCATCGTAAGAAGAATTAAATTTACGATATGAACAAACAGAAAAAGTTATTTGAAAATTTTTGTTGAAAAAACTCTCAAAAGAATTTTTATACCGTGTTTTTTTTTCTTTTACTAGTGGAATTTTAAAAAAACAATGTTTTTGTTTTTGTTTGGGTTGATCCCAAAACAAATTTCCTCTGATACAATATTCCCAACATTTTATTCACTAAAAAATTTTGCAGTTGATTTTGAAAGCCTTCAAACCCTTCCGCCTAAGATGAAATATCTGTAATTAAAAAAAGATTTAGTTAATCGATCGAAAAATGTATGGTTAAAACTTCAGAATGTACCATATTTTCCGAGATTTTTCGACCGATTTTTGATTCAAACTAAAGTTGTTTGAAGAAATTAAGAAAAGTCGTCTTCTTTGAAGTCTTAAGATTTTTTTAGATTATATTATAGAGAAATAAAATTGGTCTTTTTTTAAAAGTTGCGCTCCTTCCCAAACCAGAGGTCTTTTGGAAGGAAAATTTTAAAAATGAAATAAATATGGCATTTTTTCTAATGTTTTTGTTAAATAATGATTTACATTTTTCTCGTATTGTCAATGAAATTCGAAAATATTTTAATTATTATTAATACGTTTAATTAATAATTGAATTAATTGAAATTTCCGATATATATATATATATATATATATATATATATATATATATATATATAAAAGAGAGAGAGAGAAAGAATTGAAAAAAAATAATCAAAAAAGAAGAATTTAATGTTTAAGAAAATCAACGTTATAACGTTTCAGTTCTAATGAACCATCATCAGGACTTGGAAAGGATGATATCAAATTACGTTAAATTACCGATGGATGTTTAATACGAACGTTAAGTTACCCTTGTCTCTGTATAATATTTATTCCTTGTTTTGTATTTTTTTTAAAGACTCTCTATCTAATATCAAATTCTTCTCTTTGGATAGCATTGTTTTTCAATTTTTTCTCGATATTGTATAATTCATTGCCATTATTTACTTCTACACGCACACACGAGGATCACCTGTTCTGATCCCGTCAGCCATAACCGGGTACAAGTGTTAAGTATTCCCGTATTGTTACTCGCCTGCAGTCAGGATTGAACTTGCAATCTCCAGATGATTGTCTTCTTAGAAGCTTTGGGAATCAATGCCTATAAACGTTACAATACAGGAATATTTAACTTGTTCCCGGTTATGGCTAACGGAATCAGAACAGGTGACCTCCGTGGATTCAATGATGGACGTAGTTCGAAGTTCCGTGTAGGTTCCTGAGTTCGACAATCACCTGGAGAAGGCCGTTGTGGAAGTAACAATAAAGATGAAGACAATATGCCGAAAACCCTTAATGATAAAAAATAATTTGATTGATTATAAAAAAAGTATTTATTTAGATACTTCTAAGTTTTATAATCCTTGGTAAAGAAGTATAGAATATTTTGAGGTAAGGCAGGCGTTCGGATTGAGAATCGTTACGTGCTTAGAACATCGATCGACGAAATCAGAGGAGAACCGGCTTCGAGCTGACAAAGAAAAGAAGCAGAAGGTACCCCACAAAAACAATTACCGACGCCGACTACGCCGATGACATAGCGTTACTGGCGAATACACCCAACAAGCCGAAACACTACTGCATAGTTTGGAACGAGCCGCCACAGGCATTGGCCTCCATGTCAATGCACACAAAACTGAATATATGTGTTACAACCAAACAGGCGAAATTTCCACACTAGACGGAACCTATCTGAAACTAGTAGACAAATCACCTACCTAGGAAGCAGCGTCTCATCAACCGAAAAAGACATCGACACACGACTAACGAAAGCATGGACAGCTACCCGATAGCTCTCGATCATATGGAAATCAGACCTGACCGATAAAATGAAACGCAGTTTCTTCCAGCAGCGGTCGTATCGATACTGCTATATGGATGCACTACTGGGACGCTAACTAAACGGCGGAAGAAGAAGCTACAATTGCACAAGAATGTTGAGAGCAATATTGAACAAGTCCCTCGGCAGCAACACCCCACAAGGCACCAACTATACGGCCACCTGCCTCCCGTCACGAAAAACTATACAAGTTAGACGAACCAGACACGCAGGAGACTACTGGAGAAGCAGGGACGAACTCATCAGTGATGTATTCCTATGGACCCCCCGCATATGGCCAAGCAAAAGCGGGACGACCAGCCTTGAACATACAGCAGCTATGTGAGGATACGGGATGTAGCCCTGAAGACCGGCCAGAAGCTATGAATGATAGGGAGAAGTGGCGAGAGAGGGTCAGGGATATCCGTGCTAGCGGCACGACATGATGATGATGATGATGTCTTGCGAATAACTTACACAGATAGAATTGCAATAACTACTGAGTTGTCGCAGGTGTTCAAACGGATGACAATTCTGCTTAAAGCATTGCTGAAATGGTATTTGTAAACATTTCATTTCATTTGCAGCCCTTAACTTATTGATTATTGCAGGTTTGTTTGTTCGTTTTGTTGTTTAATGGCATATCTACGGTCTTTAAGCTAATCAGAAATACATTCTTTTTTTTAATAATGCCGAAAACTTATTGACTGATAAACATTTATGGATTATTATATTATAAAGAAAAAACAATCCTGTGGATTAACAGTTATATTCAGTTTTTCTACAAAGTAATTTTGCCATTACATTTTCTCTTGGGTAGTTCCCTACTCCAACCACTTCTTGGATTTTCTGAACTTGAAACTATTATTAACCTTTGACAGCTTAATGGTTAATGATTATAATTATTAGATTAGGATGTAAAAGTTTTCATTTCAGAAACCCAATATTTTTTTCCTTTATCAATTTGTTATTGCATTTGACAAATGAACTTATTATGGTTTTGCTTATGGCTTTTAAGTCATAATTTTGGCACTTTCTTTGTGTTTTGTGAATGAATATTCATATTTTACCTATAAAGTAGAAAATTCATATTTTTTTTGGATATACCATGTATGTTAGCATATATTTTCATATCTAATACGCATATAACCATAGGTTCAATTTCCTTATCATAAACATTGTTTATACATCTAAAATTAAACAAGTACATGTAAGCTCAAATACCGAGTCAATCCATCTAGAAGAACAGTAGCAGTACTATTTAACCGACAACTGTGAGGATCAGAGGGTTCATGCTTTTATTTGTGCGAAAGTGAAGGTTATAGCGCGACTGGAACTCCCTTACAACGATTCCGCAGTCCAGCGCTTTTTACAATTACACCACGAAGACGCCTCCTGTTGCAGGTTTCGTGCAATAAAGTTAACCGGCTCAATTAAACGAATCACCTACTACTGGGCACCTTGGGCACCTCGGGTAGCGTAATGGTTAGCAAGGTAGACTAGCAAACCTACACGGGTGAGTTCGAGTCTTATTGGCTGCCCCATTCATACGTGCCACATCTAAGCAAAAAGCTTTGTAAATTACTACTACTGGGCACCTCAGAACCAGTATGATATGGTTGAACAACGCGTAAAATTGCTGGTTAGTTGGTTGGTCGTCTTCTACGGTATATCAACCCTTAAATTATTTAACGCCAAATCCTGTTTATACATACGCACATATATATATGATAGAAATATATGGAAAGTTGGTTGGTTGGGTTTTATGGTATATCAACCTTTGTAGGTTATTTAACGCCAAATCCATTTTTATGTAAGTAATCAGTTCTATTTCAAGCAATTCAGTTTAGCATAAGTACGCAGTTTAAATGTCGAAACAGTTCTACTCCAAACAATTCAATTTAGCATAAATACGCTGTTTAAATGCAAAAATCAGTATTGTAAAGAAAGCACGGTTTAGTTCTATTTAACCCACAGATATGACCCTTTCCAAGTGCTACCACTCCGGCTCAGAGTGAATCTGGGAGCGATGGCAATAAAGGGGTACTCCTCATTCCCCAAAGCTCCAGCATTACTGAATCCTCCCCATCAGATTGTTTGTGTCATATCCAGGACACTCGTTGGGAGGGGGCTTACCCATCTGCAGAGGTGCAGTTTGTGTATTCTACAGCCCCAGCCTACTGGGCAATGGAAAGTTGGATAAATCAAACACTTATATTAAATATATATACTTTGTAAACGAATAATTTGTTGGTACCAATTTTTAAAAGAGCGAGAGCTTATTTGTTCACACACTGTTAAATGGTTTCAAATATTGCAACATAAGTGATAGTTTTATTTGCACATAGTTAAATCGGTTCAGGTATGGATATAAAAATTCAACTATTCCATTTAACATCATTCTCTTACTTGTTAGCACAGCTAAACAGTCCTATTTGATTTATAGATAGGACCCTAACATGAACTCCCATTCCAGGTCGGTGTGTACAATAACTATGAAGCGTACTCCACTTTCCCAAAGCTTCAGGAATGGAGACTCACCATCAGATTGTTGGAGGGGGTTCATACGCCTCTGCACAGATGCAATCAGCGTTGGGTATAATTAGATCTTTTTTATGCCTTCGCTGATCAAAGTTTGAATATATTTTTTGGGTGCCCTATATATATCAAGCAACAATCTGACACAACCCCCGAAGATGACCATCGTAGTGGTCGAAAGCGTTTGGGCAAGTATGGGGTACTTTCTTCACTATCTTGACCCAGATATAACAAAAATTGCAAGAAGACTCGAACGTCTTCACTTAAAGATTTTGAAAAAGAAACAATACGCAGTCTTCAATCAAACATATATATATATATATATATATATATATATATATATATATATATATATATATACGTGGTGAATTCAATAAGTTTCCAGACTTTTTTGTACAGGCATTTAAAATTGTCATAGACTCTTGAAAATTCAGTATGTTATTGCTATACAACTTATGTGAGGACTGTCCAATTTTCATGATTTCAGGTTTAAATGAACAGCTACAGCAGGAATCGGAATACACCCTACTAAAGCCTGATTGTCACAGCTGGTGAATTTAAAAAATGCAATGAGGACACTTAGAAGAACGATATGCAATAGAACTCTGTTTTAAACTTGAAAAATGCCACAGAAATCTACAGAATGCTTCAGACTACTTTTGGAGTATCTTGCATGAATCGAGCATCAGTTTCTGAGTGGCAAAAGAGATTCAAGAAAAGCAGGGAGTCTGTGTGAATGATGAGATGTTTTGGGAGGAGTAAGGAAGTCAGTACACCAGAGTTGATTGGCCAAAGGTTTAGGGTTAGGGTTATGGTTACTATGTTGAGGTTTTAAAGGAGATCAAGAGGAGATTCCGTCGGAAGAGGCCAGCACTCTTCAAATTGGGTCAGTGGCATTTCCACAAAGACAATGCACCAGTTCACAACTCCATCCTTGTCACAGACTATTTGACCAATATGGGCATCAAGACAGTTCTTCACTCTCCCTATAGTCGAGACCTTGCTCCCTGTGACTTTTGGTTATTCTCTAAGCTCAGAGGCTGTCATTATGAGACAATTGAAGAGATGAAAGAGGCTGTGACGAAGGTCATTGACACGTTCACACAAGAGGACTTCCATGGGGCCTTCCGGAAGTTGTTGGAACGGCATTGCAGCCGGGGGAGATTACTTCGAAGGGGAGTTGAGTTTCATGTGTGTACCTTATTTACCAACCCCTCCGCTCGGGCAGGATATGACACAAGGTCAATTTTTAAGCGGGGTTTAACAGGTTTGAATTCAGAGTTTTCCTTCTCCTAGACTAGTTGCCTCACCAAGGCTGAAGAACCTAGTCTGTCCTACTATTTACCTATAGCTGGAGGGAGAATAATTGGATTCATACCTTTCCCAAGAGTATAAGTGCTATGTGAAATGCAATCAGTCTCGTCCAGGATTTGAACTCATGTGTGTACTATCAATAAAAGTGCCCATACAAAAAAAGTCTTGAAAATTATTTAATGATCCTCGTATATATATATATATATATATAATGAAAATAATTCCTACATGGCTAAGAGCGAGTCTACCTAGGTTTCAACAGTACAATCCTGGCCAGTGTAATCCTAAAGAGCCATTTGGTGAAACCTAGGTAGACTCACTCTTGGCAATGTAGGAATTATTTTCATATTCGCTCGATCTCATGTATAGACCATTTTATTGCATTTTAGCTTAGGCATTTCCGTCTTTTTTTTTTTTGTTTTTGTTTTTTTTTTGACTAGACATACGTGTTGGTTAATTATTTTTAAGCAGTACGTGTGTTTTTCGTCTTTTCTTTTTTTACTGAATTCTTTTTTCCAAAATATCAGTTTGAGGAATTTGCAAATTGTTCAATCTGTTATTTTTTCACACTAACAGAATTATATATATATATATATATATATATATATATATATATATATATTGATCCCAGCTTCGGGAATCTCACGTGTCTGGCCACACTTAAGAGTTGTGATGCAAAGAAACGGTCTGTTGAGGGATGACTATATATATATATATATAAGACGTTAGTGTGGTCCAATTTCTGGGGTCTATAAATTCATCCATTTGATAAGAATAACTTCGCGTTGTAAGGTGATTTGAGTACTTGACTTAGAGACTTATACTTGTCAGTTCGATTCCCCTCTTTAGTACCTCATAATTCATGTGACGTATCAAGATTAACCAAAGCTTCGTAAATAACTAAATCCCTTTCACATAGTTCGCACTTGACTTAACTTTTATGATTAATGTATTTGGGAGGGTCTTATTGCATGTCAATTGGGTTATTCAATGTCAAAAAAGTTTTTCTTTTCAAGCAATTACATGATTTGGATAACTTGTAAACTAATAATGTATATGGGATGAGTCTCCGTGGCCTAGTAGCCAACGTACTGGACTGCAACATCGCAATCGTAATGTACACACAAAAATGTTTTCGAGTATTTATTCCGATTTGATGATTATCATTTTTTTTTAAAGTTTTAAGTTTCAAGTATTCCTCTTAAATACAAATAGTTTCCACATAGTTATATGGTTTCAAGTATTTCTAATATTGATAATTATTTTCAAACGTTAGGACGAACTCAAGCTATGTACTTCTGTTGACCCCTTCACATAGACGAGCAAGGGCTGGGCGGCCAGCTTGAGCCTATCTACAACAGTTCTGTACTGATTCAGGATGTAGCCTCAATGGACGATAGGGATTAGTGGCGAGAGAAGGTCAGGGAAATCCTAGCTAGAAGCACGACATGATAATGATGATGTTTGACCCATAGATGAGACTAATCATTAATTCACGTCAGAATGGACCTCGGATTATGATATTTATCTGTGTTTCCCGCCAGGTAGAATTTGACACAAGGCCTTTTTTATAGAGAGGATTTAAGGGAAAAGGATTTCGGGTTCAGGTTCGGGTTTCGACTCATGCCTTGCTCGACTATGCTGACCATAGGGTAACTATGTTACAATCTGAACTATGCTAGCCTTTGCTAAATCTCCCGGCACGTATGCCAGGTGAACTTGCTGGTCATAGATTTACTAAATTTGGAGTAACATCATCATCAAAATACCATTTGGGGTGTTGTAGGGAGGGTCTTATGGTTATAGTTTGATCGTTTAATGGCATATCAACCATCGTGGGTTATTTAATGCTAAAGGCATCCTTGTAAAAGAACTGCAATCATACTATTCGATCGATAGATTGGGGGAATAAAGGGATTCATGCCTTTCCAAGATTATTACTCGGAAAATCAACGTAATAGCGTGAGTGAAATTCGAACTTGTTTAGTTCGAGACCGCAGCTAATGAGCTCGATATGCAAGAATTTCGATATGCAAGAATTTCGATATGCAAGAATTTCGATATGCAAGAATTTCGATTCCCTCACTTGTAAATGTAACGTGCTGGACTGCAACATCTTCGTCAAAGAGTTCACTTTCGGACCAAAAACTTTGGGAAAGACATGAACCCTCTAATCCATTCTCCAGCTATGGGTTAAATATCATCACCACTTTTCTTCTACAAGGATGAAGTTTGCATTAAATAATCTACGAAGGTTGATTAACCAAAGAAACCAAGCCAAATCAATTGCAAATACTTCAACAGAATATTTTAGTAACCTGATTCACAAATTGAAAAAAAAAAGAACCATTGTCGTTTTCTTTAATTCTATAATATTTAATTGAAAATAAAGAAGAAAATCAATTAAAATCTAGAAATTCCTATACACATTTAATTCCAACACATTTAATTTAATATGAAATTTCGATTTTTACATTTTTTTAAATGGTTCTAATTGAAAGATATCGTAAGAAGTAATTAGACATTACAGCTGGTTTTAAATTCAGATTTTCCTACTCCTCGACTGGTTACTTTATGAGAAAGAGTCCAATTTGCCCAACTATTTAAACCTAGCTTATTGCAGGAGGGAGTTGAAGGAAGAAACGGATTCATTCTTTTCACTGGGAAATTATAACCACGTCTAGAATTTGATCCATTTTCTCCTGAACTAAATCCGGTTCCGAAGCTCAAGTGAGAATAAAATGACACGTGGAAATTTCAAGTAAACTTCGACCTGAAGTGATTGTATGAGATAGGGTCTCACCTCTGGGTCAAATAGATGCGTTTGTTCTTTGTTTAATGGCATATCAACCGTCGTGAGTCTTTTAATGGCAAGGTTACTCTTGTAGAACTATTTAACCCATGCCTGGGAAGATACAGGGGTTCTTACCAATCCCAAAAGTATTTGTCTGAAAGTAAACATAATTGCGCGACTGGAGTTCGAACTCACTTACTTCGAGATAGCAGTCCAGCAATTTAAACGTTAAGCTAGGGATACTCCGCGAAGATCTGTTTAAAAATCATTTGAATTGAACAGGACAACTTGTAATCATTATTGCGCTCACACTATTTGTATTTGGTTTGGTTTTCGTTTTAAGGGCATATCAACCTTCGTGGATTATTTAATGCCAAAGCGCAGCTGGAGTTTGATCTCGTTTACTATGATCTTGCTAACTCTGATGACGCACATTAACGACTACACTACGACGAATAGGAATACTTGAATGTGTTGACAAATTATTATCATCATCATTATTATTATTATTTACTCCTTCAGAGCTTTTCACATCAGTGGTAACTGATGGTTTTTCACTGGGGTCTGAGTGACAGCAAATCTCCTCAGGTCTCAAGGACTCTTCTCAGGATTCTGGCCGTTCTCAGCCGTGCTGTCATTTGGATAGTCTCTACCCGTCCCCAAACTTCCAAGTCCTCCAGGCCTTTTAATAATCCTTTAGTTATTGTGCCTAAGGCACCAATCATAATTGGGTCAAACGTTACTTTCATGTTCCACAGCTTTTTCAATTCTCGAGCAAGGTCTAGGTACTTATTCTTCTTTTCACATTCCTTCAGATTTATTCTGTGGTCCGCCGGGACAGCAAAGTCGACAATTTTGCAAATTCTCTTTTATTATTATTATTATTTGGGAGTTTTTCCCATCAGCGTTAGCTGATGGTCTTTCACTGAAGTTTAAGTGACAGCAAGTCTCCACGAATGTCCAGGACTCTTCTCAGTATTCTTGCCGATCTCAATAATGTAGTAGTTTGGATGGCCTCCACTCGTCCTCTTATTTCCAAGTCTTCCAGTCCTTTTACCAATCCTTGGGTGACTGTACCAAGAGCACCAATTACAATTGGTATTGTTATTTACTCCTTGGGAGTTTCTCACATCAGCGATTGCCGATGGTCTTTCACTGGAGTTTGAGTGACAACAAGTATTCTGACCGTTCTCAATAATGTAATAGTTTGGATCGTCTCCCCTCGCCCTCCAGCTTCCGTGTCCTCCAGTCCCTTTAATAATCCTTTGGTGACTGTACCAAAAGCACCAATCACTGTTGGTATAATTGTCACCTTCATGTTCCATAGTTTTTCAATTTCCTTGCAAGGTCTAGGTACTTATTCTTCTTTTCACATTCTTTCAGTTTTATTCTGTGGTCAGCCGGGACAGCAAAATCGATAATTTTGCAAATTCTCTTTTTTTGTTGATAATTATAAGATCTGGTCTTGTAGCCGAGATTAGGTGAACTGTTTGTATGTCAAAGTCCCATAGGAGTTTATGTGTGTCATTCCCTAGGACAGATCCTTGGTTGTGCATATACCATTTGTTCATATGGTCAAATTTAAATTTCTTGCACATCTCCCAGTGGATCACTTTGCCCACCCTGTTGTGCCTAGTCTTATGCTCTTTCTGTGCTAATTTTCTGCATTTTTCGTCAATATCACCACATAACCAACATTTGCTATTTTGTTGCGTCTTATCTATTCTTACTTTGACATGATTGGTTCTGATGGCTTTGTTTTGTGCTGCTATTTCTCTTTTGAAGTTTTCTTTTCTTAGCCACGTTTAGGTTTTCTCGTATGAGATGTTGTTTATTAGTCTTGCGACTTTTTCACACCAGCGTTACCAGATGATCTTTCACTTGAGTTTGACTGAAAGTCTCCTCAGGTCTCCAGGACTCTTCTCAGTATTCTGGCCGATCTTAATAGTGCTGTGGTCCATATTGTTTCGAATCTCCCACTGATTTTCAGCTCTTCAAAGTTCACTCTTACCCAGAGTGGTAGCACCGAATAGGGTCCTACCTACCAAGGAAGCTGTGTTTCATTAACCAAGACAGACATCAACACGTGACTAGCAAAGGCATGGACAGCTATTGATAGGCTATCGGTCCTATGGAAGTCAGACCTGACCGATAAAATAAAACGCAGTTTCTTCCAAGCAGCGGTCGTGTCGATACTGCTATATGGATGCATTACATGGATGCTAACTAAACATATGGAGAAAAGGCTTGACGGCAACTACACAAGAATGCTGCGAGCAATATTGAACAAGTCCTGGATGCAGCACCCATCAAAGCAGCAGCTGTACGGCCACCTACCACCCATCACGAAAACTATCAAAATTAGACGAACCATACATGCGGAACACTGTTGGAGTAGTAGGGATGAGCTCATAAGAGATGTACTCCTATGGCCCCCTTCACATGGACGAGTAAAAGCAGGACGGCCAGCTTGATGATTATTTTAATATTTAACTGTGTGTAAACAAAAGACTGTACTTAAGCTAAAAAATTGTTTGCAATAGAACAGTTTGATCATCTTACAGTGTGTAAACAAATGACGGATGGTTGATTATATTGTTGATTATACATAACAATACTTGGAACCATTTAACTTTGTTGACATGCAAAAGTGAACTGACTGAAATGGAACTGTTTTTATATTTAACTGTGTGTAAACAAAAAACTGTATTTTAATCAATGAGTAACTGTGAGTAAACAAAAGACTGTACTTACGCTAAACTGAATTGTTTGAAATTAAGTGAGACTATTTAACTGTGTCAAAAAAAAAACAACAAAAAAACGAGCCAATTTGCCTGTAAAAGAAAAGCCCCCCCCCGCTGATATTCGATTGTCAGATTTTCAAAACAAAAATTTAGCAAAATCGGAAAAAATGATTACACTATTAATTTATAATAAGGTTTATCTGTATTATAAAATTATTTAAGTTCAATTATATAAGTTAATCACCGGCTCATTGGCCTAGTGGGTAGAGTGTTCGCCAATGGTCTGGAATACCTGGGTTCAATCCCAGGTCACGTCATACCAAAGACTTTAAAAATGGTACTTGATAACGCCTTGCTTAATACTCAGCAATATAAGGTACGTATCAAGGGTAAAGTTGAGCGATCCAAGGAAAGATGTAGCGCCCCCACCTACACCTACACCTTGCTATTGAAAAGGTAGCCTTCTGATCGCCCTCAACTACAGTCACCAACTTTAAAGTTGAATTATTTCAGTTAATTTTCAGCGGATGGCACGCTTATTTTTGGTACACATTTTTTCTCCAAACTCGATGCAACTGAACGCACTACGTACTGACTGACTATAGTCTTTATCAAAATCCACTTCGTATTTTCTCGGAATTTTATTGCGGCAAGATATTACAGCAAATTGAATTGAGGTATTTTCAGATGTGAATGTCGGCTTACAAGTTTCAAGATTCCATTACAAAAGATTTGAACTCACTGAGTCCAAGTCCTTAAATGCACCCTTATTATTATCCTTATTATTCTATGCTCTTTTAGAGATTTTTAACATCAGCGTCATCTGATGGTTTTTCACTGGAGTTTGAGTGACAGCAAGTCTCCTCAAGTCTCCAGGACTCTTCTTAGTATTCTGGCCGTCTTCAATAATGATGTCGTTTAGATGTTCTCCACTCGTCCGGGACTTCCAAATCCTCCAAGCCCTTTAATAATCCTTTAGTTACTGGCCCAAAAGCACCAATCACAATTGGTTCAATCGTCCCTTTCATGTTCCACAGCTTTTTCAATTCTCTAGCAAGGTCCAGGTACTTATCCTTCTTTTCACATTCTTTCAGTTTTGTTCTGTGGTCTGCCGGGACAGCAAAGTCGACAATTTT
>CAUZXS010001800.1:42500-135000 GCA_963585895.1 Sepioteuthis lessoniana
TAGAATCAGTTATCAGTCGAGCTTAGGTGATAGATAGATAGATAGATAGATAGATAGATGGATGAAGAGAGTTAAAGAGAAGGGTGGTAGGTGCATACTCTGTTTGTCTCTGTCTCCGTCTCGTTCACGTGGGTAGAATTTTGGAAACGAGGAGATAGACAAAAAAAAAAAAAAAGAAAAAAAGTTGCCCAGAAACCCCTTACGTAGGAAGGGCGGTTGAGTTTTGAATAAGCCGGGGACAGGGATGAAAAAAAAAACATGGCGGCAACATGAAAGGAGTCATTTTAGGGGTTCTGAGGTTTTTGTTGGGATACTAAGCGACCTTTTTTTGTTGGGATACTAAGCGACCTTGTCTATATATTCTGATGTAAGGCGCCAATGCAAGATATGGTAGTTATGGTAGTGTCGGCGTGGGGGGTTCTTATGGTTATGTTTGGGTCACGCACACGTATTCACAGAGAGAGAGAGAGAGAGAGAGAGAGAGAGAGAAATATATATATTTATATATATATCTTTATATATATATATATATATATATAGATAGATAGATATAGATATATTCATTTGTGTGTGTTCGTGTACGCGCATGTCTCTTGCGATATGTATGCGTAATGGGTCTCTGTGTGAATATGGGAGCTTGTATATGCTAGAGCTATGTAATTTTGAAACCTTTTGTATATATGTGCTTCTGAGTGAAATTAATTCTAGTTGGAAACGCCTCCGGTTTCTATACTTGAATATGAATCTATGTGCTTTTTTACACGCGTATTTTTGCTCTCTAGTGCATCTTTGAGAAAATTAGGTATTAACCAAGGATTTATGGAATCAGGGTACGCGAATGTTTCTACACACACGCGCGCGCGCATATATATATATATATATATATACGTGTATGTGTATGCTTACCAACCCCTGAGCACAAGTAGGAGGTGACACAAGGCCAGTTTTTAAGCGGAGTTTATCAGGTTTAAATTCAGAGTTTTCTTTTTCCCAGACCGGTCGCCATTCCAACGTTAAAAATCAGTCTGCCCTACTATTCACTCCTAGCTAGAGGAAGTAGTTGGATTCATACCTTTCCTAAGGGTATAAGCGTTATGTGAAATACAAACAACCTCGTCCAGGACTTGAACTCAGTTCGCCGTATCTATTTCGATCGATAATAACAATTACACTACGCATGTCTCCAATATATATATAAAGTTTGTGAAGAGAAAAATTGTAGAATTTCCAACCAGCTAAATACAACTCATGCGTTTCGCAGACCCGATACACATTTTTCATGTAATAAGCTTAGTTCAGTAGAAGGCCAACAATATATGGCCCCCTATGAGAATCAAACTCACTAATAAAGATCTGCTTATTTACCGTCAAAATAGGCAAAAAGGTCCAATGTTTAAACACCGTTGATTAATGCTGGTCAATCAAAACGGCCATTCTCCAAAATCGAACGTCTTTCTTATTCCCTTATATTTGCATATATTTGCATATATCCACGCTTATACAAATTCATTCTCATTCACGTACCGTTGCGAACAAGTTTTTTTCGATTATGGTCCATATATAATAAACCCCTGTCTTACCGTTTTAAAACGTGATACTTGGTCGAATTAATGTTGGGTAGCCCGAAAGAAACAAGCTTCTAGCAGGGAATATGGAATGGAATCAAAAATAGCACCAGTTCGATTACCATTTTCTCCAAGAAACGCATCAAGCGCGGGTCAATAAACCTAGCTCTTAACCCTTTAGACAAGGAGCAAATATTGCCTAGGGAAATAAGCCCGCTTAAACTGAGCTGAGTAATGTTCAGAACACTCGTCACGAATGCAAAATAGTCACCAATATTTCCTTAAACTGGGTACTGGTCCAGAACAGAAGAGGAGTTTCAGTGGCGTTGTGGTTAACGTGGGGAACTGCAACATCGCTGTAAGTAAGTTTGAACTTCAGTCACGCTACCACGTTTACTTTCTGGCACTATTACTGACCTTCAACGCTGGCTTTGGCATTGAATAACCCACGAAGGTTCATATGGGATTAAACAAAGAAACCAAACCAGTATAGAAAAACAAAACTGTGCGATGACATGAAGGCTTGTGTTAACTTCAGCGGTTTCATTTCGGAACTTTTCTCCATCGTTAACAAGGTTAAACAAAACACCGCTTTTTTTCCCTATATTTTGCAGCAAATCTCTCGTACTATTTCCAAGATTGTCAAAATTCCCTTCAGAACCTCAGGCAAAGTCTTTGATCTCACACGCTTCAACGCAAAATCAAAGACATCCTACACCGTCGTTCGGGAATTCCTCGATGCTGACAATGTCGATCTCATGTCCCACGCCGAAGATTTACAAGGTGTATTGAATCTCTTCTCCAGAGCCTGCGCTCTTTTGGGGATCACTGTTAGTTTGAGGAAGGCTATAGCCATGTTCACTTCACCTCAAGGCCAACCAGTTGTCGAATCAAATATTTTTTCCAGGATACAATATTTGATATGGTTATTTCTTTTGTTTATCTTGGCAGGATTCCCAAGAGAAAAAGCTAACGAGGCTTCGGAAAACTTAAAAACCGCGTGTGGTCTGACTGGGGTATCGCCATCAAAACCAAGTTTAGCGTCTATGAAGCATCGGCCCTTATCGGCCGTTTTTTTTTTACTCGTCTGAGACTTGGGCTACAAATTACCGTCACCTGAAAGCCTTAGAAAAGGAAGATCCTTGACATCAAACTACAGACTCTAATAGCAGACACCATTGTTCTTTTGTGAACCATTACGCGTTAGGCAAGGTAATTTACCAGGATGGAGGATGTTATTTTATCCAAATCGTTATTTTACGGTGAATTGCAACACAGTAGTCGTGGAAGACATAAATCTAAAAAAAGCCTTTAAAATATGTCGTCTAAAACAACGTTAGAGACCTCAGTATACACAAATAAGACTGGGAACATATGAGAGTAAACCGACCAACGTGGAAGAATCTGATCTACGATTGCTGTATGGTGTTTGAAGTACGGATAATCGTACGCTCTAGTATGAAAGAAGCCTTTCGGAAACAGGACTCGATCTCGGTCCCTAACACTTTTCAGGCTAAACATGTTTGTAAAACCTGCAAGAGGGTCTGCTTGGCAATAGCCAGTCTTGCGAGTTATGAGATCTTATGAGAGCAAATCATCAACGACTCGTTTTACACAAGACCTACCACAGCAAACTACATGTGGCTCGTGTCAATTCCATTTGAAGGTATGTAAATTTACAGTAGGTTTGAGAAGACTTATGAGAGATCATGGGGGCTATGCCATCAGAAAAGACAGCTGTATTACACTTGCGAGGATATAGTCAGTTTACTTTAGCGAATCAACGAGGCCTTTTTCTGCAAAGTGACAGTGATGATGTATATATAAGTCGTAGTAGTTGTAATTCGGAGCGGGAAAATTTAAAGATATATACAGGTATGCCTCAGTTAAGCACAAGGTTGTGTTCTATTTGACCCATTGATGGGACCCTATCAGGTGCTGCCACTCCAGGTCAGAGGGGACCTGGAAAGGATGGTAACAAAGGGGCACTCTGCAATTCCCAAAGTTCTATCATTAATGGAGCCTCACCATCTGATTGTTTCGTGTCATATCCAGGACATCCATTTGAGGAGTCTTACCTCCCTGCAGAGATAAAATCGGTGTATTCTTGAGCCCCAGCCGACTGAGCCATAACTAGCTAGATTTGGTAATGAAGTTGGTTGGTTGGTTGGTTGGTTGGATTTTTATGGCATATCAACCTTTGTAGGTTATTTAATGCCAAATCTATTTTTATACAAATAATCAGTTCCATTTCAAACAATTCAGTTTAGCATGAGTACTCAGTTTAATTGTCAAAAACATTTCTATTTCAAACAATTCAGTTTAGTCTTACAGTTCTAATTCAAACAATCCCCATCAGATGCTACCATTCCGGGTCAGAGTGGATTAGGAGCAATGAAAATGAAGGGGTGCTTCGCATTCCTGAAAGCCCCAGCATCAGTGGAACCTCACCATCTGATTGTTTAGAGTCATATCCAAGAAACTCATTGGGAGAGTCTTATCCCTCTGCAGAAGTGCAATCAGTGTATTCTAGAGCCCCAGCCGATTGGGCAATTGATAATGAAGATGTTGATGATTATTTACTCGGTCTTGTTCACCATACGTGCTAATTTGTGTGTGAGATCACTCAGTCAATTTTAAGTTTTACTTCGTAAATGAAAAATAGTAAAAACTTCATGGGGTAATGGTTAACAAGCTTTTTTTCACGAATCATTGTTACTGAGTTATAGATACAATTTCTATTTGGTGACGTATGATTGTAGCCTTGTGCTAAAAGTAAGCTTCGGTTACTATATATATAATCATCATCATCATCATGTCGTGCCACTTGCACGGATATCCCTGACCCTCTCTCGCCACTATATATATATATACATATATATAAAGTGATATACATATATATATATATATATATATAAAGTGATATATATATATATATATATATATATATATATATATATATATATATATAGGTATATTTCACCTTATGTCGGTAACTCGTTCGAGGAGAGGTGACTTAAATTGCAAAACGACGTAAGTTGAATTTACTTGTCTCCGAATTTACTTCTCACGTGGCTAAATCACAAATAACCATTCCCAGTTTTGTATTTTATATATAAATGCATTTAAAATAATATATGGTCAATAAGAATCTAAACTTATTTGTAAAGAAAAAAGTAATCTAAATTCACGAATACATATACGTACATTGTTGTAAATGTAGATGTTTACAATTTGGTGATCTTAACAGTAGATCGCGGTCTCTTTATTTGTGAATGTGGTTTGCTCAAAGACATTATAAAATAAAATGATTTTGTAAGGTTAACTAATCAATACAGTTATTAAAATCATTTCGTGATCGCAAATAAACTAATTCATGTTAAATTTACCAATTTTTACATTCAGGTTGTTTATTTAGATCACAGACGTAGAAGGCTGTGATTTTATATACTTTTAGTCTTAATTATTGTACAGTAACATTATTTTATGTGCTTTTAACGCTTTACTAGTGATTTTATGACTTCAATACTCGTGGCGGACTGACCTAAAGTTGAATAAAATGACGTAAATGTGATTTTTTTTTCCATATATTTTTTGACGAACGACGTATATTCCAGAACGACTTGACCCGAAACGACATAACACGAGATATACCAGTAATCAGTTGAAGACATACTTTTAGGGATAAATGTGGAAATTATAGTTGTAAGCTCCCTCGGGCTCTGTTATATGTTGTGCTTCTCATCACTGAGAGGGTGTCCTCGTGGTGTAATGGTTAAAGCGATGGACTGCGGAATCGTAGTAAGCGAGTTCGTACTCCAGTCGCGCTATTACGTTCACTTTCGGGCAAATACCCTTGGGAAAGGTATGATATCCCTTATCCCCCCAGCTATGGGCTAAATAGAACCACTACTGTTCTTCTAGGAGAATAGCTTTGGCATTAAATAACCTACAAAGGTTGATATGCCATTAAACAAAGAAACCAAACCATCTCATCACTGACATAACAAAGAAACTTTCTGTTGATTTTAGCTTCATATACAACAAAACTCTATGGAAATGTAATACGTACATACACATAATACTTTCAGTCATTTCCTTAATTTTTTGGCATTAAATAACCTAAAAAGGTTGATATGCCATTAAACAAAGAAACCAAACCAAACTAAACTAAACTAAACTAAACTAAACTTTTTTTGGGGGGGTGTCCTCGTGTTGTGATGGTTAAAGTGATGGCCTGCGGAATCGTCGTAAGCGAGTTCGTACTCCAGTCGCGCTATTACGTTCACCGTCGGGCAAATACCCTTGATAAAGGTATGAACCCCCTTATTCTTCCAGCTATTGGTTAAATAGTACCATTACTGTTCTTCTAGGAGAATGGTTTTGGCATTAAATAACCTACAAAGGTTGATATGCCATTAAATAAAGAAACCAAAACAAACCTATAACTCAGTAATAATGATTTACGAGAAAAGGTTGTTAACCATTACTCTATGAAGAGTTTTCTATTTTTCATTTACGATGTAGAACTTAAAATTGGCTGAGTGACGTCACCCACAAATTAGCCCGTATGGTGAACAAGAAAACAAGACCAAGGAAATTATTATTAATTGCCCATGCGTATTTGAATACTGAGTTGTTGGTTAGTTTCCTTGATTTATGTCACGTCAACCCGTGTTGGGCTATTTTATGCCTTAGTAAGTTAAACTAATATTGCCTCCAATTATATATTGTTCAAAAATGTATCGTCACAATCATTTTTTAAAAAGATGAACACTTCCAATTTAGCTGCAATTTCATGGTTTTAAGCACAAATAAGTAAAATTATTATCTCAAACATATCGACCTGATCTATACATCTAACAATGAAAGATATTACCACTACGAATTAAAGTGGACCTGGAAGTAATGGAAAAAGATGGAATTTAGAATCCTTTTTTGAGGAATTTGGGGCTCTTGTCTCCTTCCAGAGGATGTAGTCGGTGTATTCTTGGTTTTGCTGACAGAGTACAAGATAGTGAATTTCTATGTAACTGGTTTGAACATTGTTGCAGAAATAACGGAAATTTCTTTCGGTTGTTTGAAACGGTCCTAAAGAAAGAGCCAAAATATATAACATTTATGGCACTCCGCAGTCTTTTTGAACCCGATGGATCTGCATTAGGATCTCAGTACAGTCATAAGCAAGGTTGTTTGACAGACCAGCGATTGTCCATGCAGTAGGTCTGCCCCTCGCACTGATATTGACCCAACACCAACTAGTTTACACATAGTTCGGAGTGCAGAAACAGATACGTGTTTTTCCTTGGGGATACAAGCAAGAAGTGAAAGTCTATTTTCTTCGATAAAAACCGTAATGCCACCAACACTTCCATTTTGTTTCCGTTTACCCAGCCCCTCCGTCATTGGTAGAATGTGATACGAAGTCTATTTTTAAGCGGAGTTAACTTTCATTTCAGAGTTTTCCTTCTCTTAGACTGGTTGCCTAATCAGGGCTAAGGAATCCAGTCTTGCCTTACTATTTACCAATAGTTGTCGGTGAGAAGAAGACATTACCGCTGCGTCCAGAATTTGAACTTGGTCTGCTGATATGGTTAGGTTTTATGGCATATCAACCATTGTAGGTTATCTAATGCCAAATCATTTTTATACATATATATTAAATATATATGGTTTGGTTTGGTTGGGTTTTATGGCATGTCAACCATTGTAGGTTATCTAAGGCCAAATCCTTTTTATACATATATATTAATTATATGGTTTGATTTGGTTTGGTTGGGTTTTATGGCATATCAACGACTGTGGGTTATTTAATGCCAAATCCTCTTTATATATACATATCAAATATATATGATTTGGTTTGGTTAGCCTTTATAGCATATCAACCATTTTAGGTTATTTAATGCCAAATTCCCTTTATACATATATATTAAATAAATATGATTTGGTTTTGATTGGTTTTATGTGATATCAACCCAATCAAGTTATTTAATGCTAAATCCTCTTTATACATATATATTAAATATATAGGATTTGTAAATACATTTTGTAGATAACATTCTTAAATGAGTCTGAGCTCTTTTTTGCACATAGTTAATTGGTTTTAATTATTCCTATATCATCATCATCATGTCGTGCCACGGATATCCCTGACGCTCTCGCGCCATTTTTCCCTATCGTTCATCGCCGCTGGCAGGTCTTCTGGGCTATATCCCGTATCCTCATACAGCTGCTGTATGTATGTTCTAGCTGGTCGTCCTGCTTTTGCCCGGCCATATGTGGGGGTCCATTGGAGTACATCACTTATGAACTCGTCCCTGTTCCTCCAGCAGTGTCCTGCGTGCCTGGTTCGTTTAACTTGGATTGTTTTCGTGATGGGAGGCAGGTGGCCGTATAGTTGGTGCTTTGTGGGGTGTTGCCGCCAGGACTTGTTTAATATTGCTCGCAACATTCTTGTGTAGTTTCCGTCTAGCGTCTTCTCCAGCCGTTTTGTTAGCGTCCAAGTGGTGCATCCATACAGCAGTATCGACACGACCGCTGCTTGGAAGAAACTGCTTTTCATTTTATCGGTCAGGTCTGATTTCCATATGACCGATGGTTTATCGATAGTTGTCCATGCCTTCGTTAGCCGCGTGTCGATGTCTTTTTCGGTTGATTAGACACTGCTTCCAAGGTATGTGAATTTGTCAACCAGTTTCAGAAAGGTTTCGTCTAGTGTGGAAATGTGGCCTGCTTGATTAAAGCACATATATTCTGTTTTGTGTGCATTGACATGGAGGCCAATGCCTGCAGCGGCTCGTTCCAAACTATGCAGTAGTGTTTCGGCTTGGTTGTGTGTATTTGCTAGTAGCGCTATGTCATCGGCGTAGTCGGCGTCGGAAATTGTTTTTGCGGGGTACCTTCTCCTTCTTTTCTTGGTCAACTCGAAGCTGTTCTCTCTGATCTTATCGATCGATGTTCTAAGTACGTTGTCTAGACAGATGATGAAGAGGTATGGAGCTAGCGTGTCCCCTTGTAGTACTCCTGCTACAATGTCGAAGTATTCTGTGTCTCCGTCTGGTGAACGTACTTTCACTTTGGTGTTTCTATAGAGAATTGTTATTGCTGCTACGGTTTCTTTTGGTATGCCGTACGCTAGTAGGATTTGTTCCATCTTCCCTCTGTGAATGGAATCGAAGGCCTTGGTAAATTCAACAAATATTAATGTCGCTTGTAGGTTTTTTTGCCCGTACACCTTCAAGGATTCTACGGATGGTTAATATTTGTGAGGTCGTGGATCTATTTCTTGGGAAGCCATTTTGGTTTTTCCTTAGGATGTTGTCGATTTTGGGTTCTATGCGGTAGCGTAGTAGGGCATTGTAAATTTTGGCTGCTATGGATGTAAATGTTATACCTCGGTAGTTCTTGGCTAATCCGTGGTCCCCCTTTTTAGGGAAGGGGAGGATGCATCCCTTCATCCATCTGTCTATCAGATTTTGATTATAGACTGCGTTACAGTGCCGGAGCAGTATGTCGTCAAATTGCCTGGTCTTCCATACTTCTGGTGGAATCTCTTCAAGCCCTGCAGCTTTCCCATTTTTAAGTTTTTTAAGAACAGAGTCGAGTTCTTCTTGGGTGAACGGTCCTAGTTTAATGTCCAATTGCTTACTAATAATTCTGGTCATTGGTTCATGCGTAACTTTCGGTGGGTTTCCAAGTAGATTTTCGAAATGTTGTTTCCATAGTTTTATTCTTTCTTGTTGGTTTGCAGCTTTTAATTTTGCTTTGGTTGTGCTCTTCCTTCTACTCACTTCGTTTATTGTTTGCCAGGCTATCCTAGATTGCCTATCTTCAACTGAGTCTCTAATCTTATCTGTCTGATTTTGTACGTATTCTGTCTGTTCTTTTAGATATATGCCTGTTAATTGATCTTGTGCCTTTTTTAGTTTTATGGCATTTGTGTTGGTGGGGTTCTTCCTATAGCTTTTGGAGGCAGTCTTCACGTGTGCATGTTTTTCTCTGACCGCTAACGTTTCCTATAGGACTCTATGTTTAGTTCTAGGTTTTGTTGGAATACACTTCTCTGCCGTCTTTGGGTGCGCGTTGACGAAATTCTCATATTCGTCATTTGGGGTATCTTTTTCTGTCTTCTCTTGTAATATCTCGAATCTGTTTCTTAATTCTAATACATATTTATCTCTAATATCTCTGTTATTAAGAAGGACCCAGTCATAGTGTTTGGTGGTCGCTGTTCGTGTGGCGTTTTTTCGTAGGCTTAGTCTAATTTTTGCTGTGTCAGAGGAGTATGCCTCGCAATTCATCGCGCTGTTTTTCCATTTCTTGTTTATTAAGAGGTAGTCTATCTGTGCTTAACTATTGTTCGCGTATGTGTAGGTCCATAATTTCCCTTCCCTTTTTTGATATTTTTTATTGAGGCATGTTAATCTATTTTCCATCATGAATTTTGTTTGATGTTATCCATTCCGATTTGCTGTGTTGTGAAGGCTGTATCTGTTGTTTCCGTTTTCCCGATTTGGGCATTCATATCTCCGCCAATGACTAGTACGTTTTGTTTCGGTATGCTACGCACTAGAGAGGATAGCTCATCGTAGAAGGCGATTAGTTCAGTTTCTTCACTAACATTGGTAGGGCTGTAGCAGGAGATGATTGTTGCTCTGGGGTTGCCATTAAACGTCACAGCCATCATCCTAGGTTTTATTCTCTCGATGCTATTAAGTGTTTTTAACGCTCTGGGTCCTATAAACATTCCTACTCCTCCTACTGTGGCGTTGACAGAGTTTTTCCATGCTGATACAGTTGCTAGCGTCCATCCATTGCCAGTATCGTGATATTTGATATCTTCGGTGTGCGTGTATCTGTGTTCTTGTATGCATATTATGTCTATCTTATGCTCGACGGCCGATGCAGTGAGTTCTGGTAGTTGACCTATTCTATTTAAAGTTCGAACGTTAAATATTGCTATTTGTATTGTTTGCTTGCATTTTAGTAATTTTTATTGTTTGAGCTCTGTAACTGATTTTTTTGAACACTGAGGCCAGGGCTTCAACCTCAGCAGGATGTGCCCCTTTTTTACCCGTTAAAGTCCAAGACTAATGTATATTTATGAGAGTTTTATATTGATTTTCACCTGCCTTCTGATACTGTCCTTAACATGTTTTTTTTTTTTAATTTTTTTTTAAAACTACAATGGGGTGACGAGAAATAGTGGGCATTCTAAGCTTTTAAAAGACCTTCAGAACCTTTCGCCGTGTATGCTAACACATGGGGCCAGTAGTCATATATTCAATTTGGGTTTACAGTAAAACTGTCTTTACATTTAAAATACACTATACAAGCAGCATTTTACAAAGAATAAACAGCATACAATTTTGTAAAAAATTTTTGGCATTTTAAAATAGTACGACTTAATGACATTATACAAACCAGTATTGAAACTGCTTTTTGGTGGCGCAAGCTTGTTCTTAATCTTCATTTCTTTTATTTCTTGTAATAAATACAAGAAGGCACGAGGCCTTGTGGTTTTGGGTGGAGGGGAAGGGAGCGGTCATGCTTAAACTATATTTTCTATGGGGAACCTAGCTAGCCACATTCGCCGACCCATTCAACAATACAATATATAATCACTCGTCCATCTCCATGCACGCAGCAACCACCAAAATACCGCATTTTCTCTATGAAAAAGTCCTACTTAAAACCCGAAAGTGATGCATGATTTTATTTACAATGTATTTTAATCTTCATTTCTTCTCTACCGTTTACACACTAATGAATTTAAAGTATAATTTGGGAGGGTCTACTACTTGGGAGGGGGGATACTAGTTATTTCGTCATTTGGGGGGATTTGTGGTGGTGGGGTATTTATCTATTTTATTTTATTTTATTTTTATTTTTTATTTATTTATTTATTTATTTATTTTTTTGGCATTGGGATTTTTACTTAGGCTATGACTACTGGCCCCATGTATTAGCATACACGGCGAAAGGTTCTGAAAGTCTTCTAAAAGTTTAGAATTCCTATATAACAGTCGCAATTTAATATCATTCATTTGTTTGCACACAGTTTGTTTTATTTGACCCATAGACCCTATCAGGTGCTACTGCTCCAGGTCAAAGTTGACCTGGGAGCAATGGCAATGGAGAAATAGTCCACATTCCACAAAGCTCTAGCATTACTAGAGTTTGTTTAGCGTCATATCCAGGCCACTCGTTGTGTGTGTGTTGGTGGAGGGTCTTACCCATCTGCAGTCTTACCCATCTCTAACCCATCTCTAACCGACTGGGGACTTAGTCTGCTGTGTTCATACTTCGCTAAGTAGATTTCGGCGTTCCATTTTATCAACTATCTAGTTTTATTGTTTGTTTGTTTTTTTAAATTTATTTATTCTTAAAAACAAATGTTCTAAAAACGTAAAACGTTTTTATGAAACATCATATTTTTACGGATTTTTATGTATTCATATACAATGGTGGTTTAACAGTTATTGTCATATCGTAGTTTAGGCTAGGTTGTTTAATGGCATATCAATCTTCGTAGGTTATTTAATGCCAAAGCTATCCTTAACTTTTGGTTTGGTTCGGTTTTATTTTTTAATGGCGTACCAACCTTCTTGAGTTATTTAATGCCAAATCCACCCATAGCACTATTTAACCCATTGATTGGATGATAAGGGAGATCATGCCTTTCCCATGGGTATTAGTCCGAAAATAGCGCGACTGGAGTTCGAACTCGCTTAATTCGATTCCGAAGTCCGGCGCTTTAACCATTACACCACGAGGACACCCCACTTAATTTTTTATTCTTTTGTGTATTCGGACTATTGTCGTCATCTTTATTATTATATCCACAACATTTTGGCTGATCTGTCCTTCGACCTTCTTCAGTGTTTCATGTCAGACTTGTGAGGCTACAAACTGGAACTTCGAACCAAACCCTTAACTTATCCAACTGGGGTAAGCGGTTAAAAATCCATTAACCATGAGTGTTGAGCTATAGTTTGTTTTCCTTATAGCCATGTCCACCAGGACACACGGCTTAACAGATATAGACGTTTGGTTGAAGAGTTTCTATATGAAATCATCTGGAAGTCACAGTTTCAATCCTGACTGCAGATAAATAACAAAGAATATTTACTATAGTTCAACACTTGTACCGTGTTATGGTTAACGAAATTAGAACACTCTAACCTCGTGGATTAAATAAAGGGTTCGGTTCAAAGTTCTGCGTTAAAGTCCCGAGTTCGACATGAAACACCAGAAGCTCGAAAAAATGCAACGGTCCAAAACATTATGAATATAACAATAAAGTTGAAAATAATAGTCTGAATACTCTAAATGATAAAAATTATCAACTTACCTCTCAGAAATTTAAGCAAATTACCCTATAATTCAAGAACTAAGTTGATAAAGAATGATTTCAACTGAAATAAAAAAAATATATTAAAACATGAAATATTTGTTGAGAGCAAAAAATATTGGAAAACACTATGTTCACTTTCTCTTTAATCACCATCTTCTAATACGAAGAATTCTCTGTGATATATATATATATATATATATATATATATATATATATATATATATATATATATATATATATGTGCAAATTCAGGCAGAAAGAATCACAACGACACAACGATAAAAGACGAGCAAAGCCTTCTTTAGAAAAATATGTACCTCTCACTTTATTGTAAGGGTTCGAAAAGGGTTACTCAAGGTTTTATGGTGAGAGGGAGTTGGAGACCGAACAGAACTGCAATATATTGACCCCCACTCTTATGGCCGTCAGCGTTGTGTCTTTTTCGTTCTCCAGGGCTGCTCAACCGTGGGCCCAAGGGCCCAGCTCTCTGCTGGATGATGGCTTTGTTTACTGCATCTTATCACCAACTGGTCTCCAAAACTACTGGGGGCCCCGAGGGCCCCTTCGGCCTGGCGTGGCTTTCCCTACCACAACTCGTCTCTAACTCCGACTGTCTGACTTCTTGTCTTGACTGAGTTATATAATAGTTCAACGCCCACTCAATCCTTGGCATGGCATGTTTGATCGTCATCAAGCGGAAATAACTGTCATGCAGTTCACAGGTCACTCTCTTCCGGTGCATCAGTCTGTAGCGGCACAGTGGGGCCTTCACCTTGTCCCATATTATCAGCCGAGCTCACTTGCGCGATTTCTTTCGGTTAATGGCCATTGGGATGTGTCACTTCCGCTATCTTTGGAATGGCATGTTTGCCCGGGCCGAAGGTCAAAATACAACATTGGCAGCATTTCTTCATTAATACATATTTGATTGAAGATAATAGACATTTTTGTCAACATATTTTTTTTGTTAATCTTTTCAAATTACCGTATTGATCTTATGACATTCGGCAGGAATTGTTTGATAAATCTTCCATGATTAGTTATTTCTCCAAGTACTTTCTGCCCAAATTTGAGCCATCATCAAGGGAGGATGTATTACAAAAGTGATGTAACTTTTTTATGTACGTTACTACTTTGTTAGAACAAGCAAAAACTACAGATCCTCGAAGCATTACGTGTTAGGAACATACAACCCAAACTTAATAGAATCAATTTTGAAACCAGTGCTAATCTACTTAAATGTCTTTTGCTACTGACGCTATTTATAGAAACAAATTCGAAAAGTAAACGCTATACAATACAACAGTACAGACGCTCTTCTTCTTACAATTCCTGAGCAGACGTATATCACCGAAATGGCTGAGCGGTTAGATATCATGTTCAGCTTAAAGTTAGTAGGGTTTCGATCCCAGCTTGTAACGTCCTGCGTGTCTAGCCACACTGAAGAGTTGTGATACCATGAAACAGCCTGTCTTTGGGTGACAATATATATATATGTATACATATATAGATGACAATATATATATATATATATATATATAGTACAATTTAATGGAGACTCAAACTCAGTTAAGTCGTCAGATTACTCTTTACAATCTTCCCTCTTGTGGCAGAGTAGCGAATGTGGAGTTTCAGTTCTTATTCAGAAAATAAAATAAGGTAATTAAAATATATATATATATATATATATATATATATATATATATATATGAGTGTCTGTGTGTGTGTGTGTGGCAGAGAAAGTTGGGGTGACCTTGCCGTTTTGTGGTTGAACCTCGCGAATGCATACGGTTCCATCCCGCATAAATTGGTAGAGGAAGCCTTAAAGAGATATCATGTACTTGGCAAAATCAGCAAATTAATTTTGGCCAATAATGATAACTTTCAGATGAGAATCTCCTCCAGGGTAATAATTTACGACAGAGTGTACTCCTGTGGACCCCCACACATGGATGTGCAAGAGTGGGACGACCAGCACGAACTTACATACAGCAGCTATGTGAGGACACGGGATGTAACCCTGAAGACCTGCCGGAGGCGATGAATGATAGGGAGAAATGGCGAGAGACGGTCAGGGATATCCGCGCTGGCGGCGCGACATGATGATGATGATGAAAGTCAAGAAGGATATCATTACTGGCTGTACGCTCTCGACTACCCTCTTCACCCTGGCCTTAAAGATGGTTGTGAAATCGGCTGAAATCGAGTATTGAGGACCAATGATGAAGACAGGGGTGCGCCTGCCCCCGATCAGAGCATATATGGGCGACCTGATTGTGTTGGATAGTCACACAATAACCATGACCATGACTAACTATACAAACACATGATACATATACATCTGTTGCATAGCCATATACACGAATATGGCCATGTGCGAAATGGACATCGAATGTTCATAACTCATTTAGATAACATGTATACATAAAGAACATAGGAATCTCAAAATTCGAAAACACGTAACGACTTCTTGTTCAGGTACGAAACCCTTTTATTAATTGTTAAAGGTTTCGACACAAGGAGAGAGAGACACACTCTTTTTATGTTGGCTTCTTCATCAGGCCCCTATCTCGTGCGGAACCCATGGCCCGCAAATTCGTCTCGCCTCAGCGAACCCCAAAAGTCGAACCTCATCGTTCGGCGTCTAGCTTCAACTCTCTTAACTTTCTTCAAATTTCCCCAAAATCCTCCGCGCACTTCCGGTGCGTGACGTCACCCGCACTTCGTCACCCGTTTCATCATCTCAGGCTATTGTGACATCTCTGAGTGACATGTCCGCTCTGTGCACGCACCCGCGTTACCACCTGCATCAAGGTTGCACCTAAATAACCCATGTGCTGAGCCGAAAGGTTCTCAGCCTAACTAAACCCAAAGGCATGAACCGAAATCCCTCGGCTATTATATTACACATCTACATATGCATGCAGAACACAACGACACAATGAAGACGACGAGCGACACAGTTCTTAGAAAAATATACCTCTCACTTTATTTGAAACGTTTGTGTGTGAGAGGGAGTTGGAGACCAAACAGAACTGCAACATATTGACCCTCACTCTATTGGCCATAACCGCGTTTCTTTCCAGTTTTCTTGGGCTGCTCAACCGGAGGCCTGGGGGACCACTCTGCTGGCTTTCTCTACTCTTGTCACCAACGGATCTGGTCTCCAAACTAACTGACTTCCTGTCTTCACCGAGTTATATAGTAATTCAACGCCCCCTTTTTCTTGTGGGCGTCACAATTGCATTTATTCAACCCATCCACGGTCAAGGTTATAATTCTGATATTCCTCGACCGGGTGCACTTGTTATTTATATTGGTGCATTTCCTATTTTGACAGCCCGGCCGGGCCGTAGATCAATATACAACAGTTGTTACAACTACATCAGTTATAGGGAGCTAGTGGATCCTACGCAGCCTTGAAAAACTGAGTGAGTGGGTGAGGATGAAGGTCAAGCCAGCTAAATCGAGGTCGTTCGTCATGAAGAAAGGGAGGACGGCGGATAACCTCCGTTTTTCATTAACAGGAACTACAATCCCCACCTTATCGGAGTGTCCCGTAAAGAATCTCGGAAAGATTTTTAACAGTATATAAAGTGACACCAATGCTATCCGAGCCGCAGTAGGCGACCTAGAGTTATGGCTAGCTAGAGTGGACAAATCCGGTCTCCTGGTCCCTTTCAAAGCGTGGGTATATCAGCACACGGTACTCCTCAGGATTATGTGGCCGTTATTTGTTTATGACTCCCCAATAACAATAGTGGAAGCCATGGAAAGGAACATTAACAGCTACCTCTGAAGATGGCTAGGGCTTGCTAGAAGCTTGAGTAGTGGCTCAAATGCACTGCAATTCCTCTTTAGAGGATTGTTGGAGGACTTTGTAGTCTCGCAAACGAGAGAAGCAATGCTGTATAGGGACTCTAAAGATCCAAAAGTTGCGGTAGCTGGCATCGAAATTTGCACTAGAAGGGAATGGAGTGCAAAGAAAGAACCGGGGAAGGCCGAGAAGCGATAAAGGGAGAGGGCTGTTGTAGGGACGGTGGCAATAGGTCGGACTGGCCTGGGCTACTTTCCCTAGTATCCAAATTCACAAAGCCGAGCGGAAGCAGCGAAGGAATCTAATCTAGAAAGAGGTCCACACTAGCGTTGAGGAAGAAAGATAAGGCAGGATGGTGGGACTATCTCAGCAGGGTGCATGGACGCAATGAGAGAACTTTATGAAGGGGATAATAAAATGGTCTGAGATTTGGCACATTTAAATGGTTTAAAGTATTGGTATTTAATATTAGTAATTCTATTTATCAAGTATTCCTCTCAAATACGAACAATTTTACGCTTCTGCATAGTTTTACATAACTAATGATAATAATCTCTAGCAAATGATTGAACAGTTCTTTTTGAGCCATAGATGGGAAACCTAACAGGCACTAATCACTCCGGGTCGAAGTGAACTTGTGCGTTATGGTAATAAAGGGGTACTCTACATTACCCAAACTCCAGGATTGGAACCTCACCATTAGATGCTGTTTAGTTTCATAAGCAGGACACTATAGAATTTAGTGAGTTAAAACAATTACACTTGATTGTTTGAGACAGGACGTTTAGTTCAAATAAAGTCAAGAATTGTTGAGACTATTTTTATAACCTCGAAATAGACTGACATGAGAGAGTGGCCCTTCGGTCTGAACTTCCAAAAACTCCTACCGCTGGAGTTGCCGCACTCACACACACACTTTATATATATATATATATATATATATATATATAGTTATCCAAAGACAGACTGTTTCGTTGTATCACAATTCTTCAGTGTGGCTAGACACGTAGAACGCTTGAAGCCGGGATCGAAACCCGCCCAACTTTACGTAGGACTGAGTATCATACCGCTCAGCCAACAAGCGAGTGTGTGTGTGTGTGTGTAAAAAATAAGATATACAATCGCAGTGATATACTATTAATAACCTGTTTTTAATTATAAACCCTTACCGGATGATCAAGAAATTGTGAAACTTGACAGATTCTATAAATAAAAAAATAGCACTAATACCCTTGGGAAAGGTATGAATCCAATTATTCTCCCTCCAGCTATGGGTAAATAGTAGGACAGACTAGGTTCTTCAGCCTTGGTTAGGCAACTAGTCTAGGAGAAGAAAAACTCTGAATTCAAACCTGTTAAACTCCGCTTAAAAAAATTGACCTTCTGTCATATCCTGCCCGAGCGGAGGGGTTGGTAAATAGGATAAATAGGATAGGATAAATAAAAAAAATATATGTAAGCTATATCAGCTCTACGATAATTTTCTATTGAGCTTTATTTGATTCGTTGCTGTTGGCTTAAAACGGATGTTTGTGGGTGGTGTTTATTGGTGTTGTGTCTAACGTGTTGGACTGCGACTTCGGAGGAAGCGATTTCGAATTCCAGTCGCGCTATTACGTCCTATTTTGGATTAATACCTTTGGTAAAAGTATAAATCCCCTTAATCCATTCAGATCTGGGTTAAATAGTACCACTAATGATCTACTGCAAGGAAGGCTTTAGCATTAAATAAACCACGAAGGTTGATATACCGTTTGTTATATACCATACATGTGAACATTTATGGATATGTGCCATTTTTTTTCATAAATACTTTAGACACTATTGTGTGGGAGATGAGCATGCTGATTAAGTAGTGCACCATTAGCAGCGGTTACCTTCTTCAAGCCGCCGGCGAGTATTGTATTTTGATAATGTTATAAATATTTCCATTTCATTTCCAACCGCCATTTTGTTTATTTCTCCTTCAGTAAACTTTTGTTAGGTTACAACGCCATTGAATAAATTTATCCGGGAATATCCAAGCTTATTATTTTGATAGTATATTTCTTTTCTTCTTTTTCTTGTTTTTTTATTGTTTTGTTTTTAGAGTGAGCAGTAATGAGCGCGGGTGGAGAATTTCAGAAGCCCAAAGACTTAAAATACGTAATTGTAATATTGAAAAAGATTTTTTAAATCGGTGGTAACAATTAGTTATATAGTCAATGATTAAGAACAAGTAGTGTTTAGCCGTATGACCGTGGAAAGTACCCGCTTTGGCATTACAATATCTCAATCATTCTTGCCCAGTCGGCTGGGGCTGTAGAATACACCGACTGGACCTCTATAGATAGATAAGACCCCCTCCCCAACGAGTGTCCTGGATATGACACTAAACAATCTGATGGTGAGGTTGCAGTGATACTGGAGTTTTGGGGAATGCGGAGTACCCCTTCATTGCTATTGCTCTCTGGTCAACTCTGGCCCGGAATGGTAGCACCTGATAGGGCCCTATGTATGGGTTAAATAGAACTAACTGCATACGAATGCTAAACTGAATTGTTTGAATTAGAACTGTTTGACTAAAGTGAATAGCTTGAAATAGAAATGTTCTTGATAATTAAACCGTACTAACATTTAAACAGCGTGCTTATACTAAACTGAATTATTTGAAATCGAACTATTTTTGACATTGAAAATGTACTTACACTAAACTGATTTGTTTAATATAGAAGTGTTTTGACATTTAACTGTATGCAAACAAAACCTGTACTTATACTAAACCGAATCATCTGAATTAGAACTGTTTGACTAAACTGAATAGCTTGAAATAGAAATGTTTTTCACAATTAAACTGTAATTACATTTAAACTGCATACTTATGCAAAACTGAATTGCTTGAAATAGAATAATTTTCATAAAAATGGATTTGACGTTAAATAACCAACAAAAGTAGATATGCCATAAAACCCAACCAACCAACAAACCCAATCTTTCTATAGCTTTGCGTGTCTTTTCAGCCACTTTTTTGTAAAATATCCAAGATTCGCTAAAAGTACCCGTGGGAGTGCATGTGACTCTCAGGCAGAGTATATCCATGCAAACCCGATTGCATGTGAGACAAATTAAATGTTTTTCTTTTCCGTTGACATTAACTCAGTGCATCATTCTTACACCTGCTGCAGACTAATATACTTTGATGCAGAATTCACATGACGTCTTTGTAGGTTGCTGCTGAATTACTTTTTTGAAGCTAGATTTTGAGAGTTTGCTGACACGAGATCTCAAGTGACTAGCAAGTTTGGACCGATAGACCTTACTATAAATATTACAAACGTTCCGGCTGTGAAGGGTCAGAGAAAGAGATCAAGTCCTGCTTCCGAATTACCAGTTTCAGACTGGAGTGTTCGATTCTCCAAGCTTCAAACACTATTGTTGATAACTTTCTTCCATATTGATCGATTTAAGTTCATGTGTTCTCAGTCTAATATGTGTATACTGTGCTCTCTGCTGTTGTTTTTGACGAAATCCTTAAAACGTTTCTTAGGTTTATGTCTTGGACATCACTGGGTTGCAATTCACTGTAAAACAACTACTTCCGTAATTGCTTGTTTGATTCTTCGTGTTTCAAATTCTTAAAAGCTTTCGTAGATCACTCTCTTCCATGTTGATCGATTTACTGTCATCTGCTCCCAGTAGGGAGCGCACAATGAAATAAATACTTTCAACCCCATCTACACTGGTAAAACAGGGTGGAAGTGAGAGAAACAGAGGCGTGTTCTCAATGATAAGTTAGAGAGTGGGTAAGCATGTCATGATTTTGAAAGTGTAATCTAAAATAATCATTAATGATTTAGATCAAATAAAAAGTGTCAAATTACTTCAGATATGTCAAGTGAAATTTTTTGTATGTTTTCATTCATGAATTACCTCCAAATGAAACTTTTCAAATTGAATTCACCAGTGATTATACCTTTGAATTACGACCGACTGATTTAATTTTGATTATCGGATAAACACTAAAATGGCAACTCTATGTAAAATACATATTTACCAACCCCTCCACTAGGGCAGGATATGACACAGGGTCAATTTTTGAACGGAGTTTAACAGGTTTGAATTCAGAGTTTTCCTTCTCTTAGTCTAGATGCCTCACCAAGGCTGAAGAACCTAGTCTGCCCTACAATTTCCCCATAGCTGGAGGGAGAATAATTGGATTCATACCTTTCCCAAGAGTATTAGTGCTATGTGAAATGCAATCAGTCTTGTCCAGGATTTGAACTCGCATCGCCGTGTCATTTTCCAACGACGATTACCATTACACCACGGGCACCTATAAGTAAAATAAATAAGTTAAAAAACGTAATTGTTGAACGGTTGTTAAAAACAAACGAAAGATGGAAAGTCGCTATTTTGTTTTTGAGTAGGATCAAAAGTCTGAGTCAGAACAAAAGTCCTATTTATTTAGTAATAGATTCAAGTCTTTATGGCATAGTGGCTAAAGGGATGGATAGCAGCTTCGAAGTAAGCGAGTTCGAACCTAAGTCGCACTGAAGCGTTTACTTTCTAACCATTTTCCTTGAGATAGGTATGGACCCCCTTATCCTCTTTGCGCTATGAGTTAAATGGCATCGCTGCTGTTCTTCAACAAGGATGACTGGCATTAATATTGTCTTACTTTCTCTTTCCCTAAATAAGCAGCGGTGTCAGGTTGTTGACACAATGCATACTTCTGACAGTAGTCATTACCTCAATTTGCTTCGTCAAAAAGTGTCATATGATTTTTATATGCAGGTATTAATGATGTCATGGTTACCATCATCGGAAATGGACACAGTGACTCGAGTTCAATTCCTATATGAGGCTGTTTAATTTAACATAGCATATATACCCTTGGGAAAGGTATGAAGCCAGCAATTCTCCTTCCAGCTATGGGTAAAATAAAAGAGCATACTGGGCTCTTCAGCCTTTGTATGGCAACTGGTCTAGGAGAAGGAAAACTCTAAATTCAAATCTCTTAAATTTCCCTTAAAATGATCTTGTGTCTTATCCTGCCCGTGCATGGGGGGTCGGTTAATATATATACATATATATATATATATATATATGATTTTTATTTGAGGATGGGATCACTACAATATGGATATAAGCGGAAGAGATTTTCGAGAGCGAATAACTGGTTTTAAGATTCAAGTGTCCATTACAATAAGTATAAATTGATTGAGCAAGTCCCTGTAGCGTACGGGCTAAAGTGCTACACATCCGACAGCGTAGTAAGGGAAGGAAAAATTTTCCTGAACTAATAGACGTAGTCATGTTTCCCAAACAAGGCTGGTCCAGTCGGCTAGGCGTGTGGCATACACTGACTGCTTCTCTGCAGAGGTATAAGACTTCCCCAACAAGTGTGCTGGATATGACAGTAAATAATCTAGTGATGAGGCTCCAGTAATGCTGGAGCTTTGGGGAATTCAGCGCAACTCTTTATTGCGATCGTTCCCACGTCCACTCTGCCCCGAAGTAGTTGCACCTGATAGGTTCTTCTCTATGGGGCAAAGAGAACTAAACTATGTGCTTATGCTAAACTGAATTTTAAAAAATAGAACTGTTTTTACATTTAATTGTGTGTAAACATAAACTGTACTTACGCTAAACTGAACTGTTTGAAATTGAACTGTTTTTGACATTTAAACTGTATACTTATGCTAAACTGGTTTGCTTAAAATGGAACTGTTTTGACATTTAAACTGTGTACTTATACAAAACTGAGAACCGGTCTATTGGCTTAATGAGTAGAGTGTTCGGCAATGGTCCGGGAGACCGGAGTTCAATCCCGAGTCGAGTCATACCAAAGACTCAAAATTGGTACATTATGCCGCCTTACTTAACAGTCAGCTCTATAAAGTAAAGATCAAGGGTAAAGTGAAGCAATCCAGGGAATGGAGTAGCACCCTCCCCTACACCCTGGTGTAGTAGCTATTGAAAATGGAGCCTTCGGGTCACCGTTGACTAAGGTCGCCAACTTTACTTACTCTGATATGTATAAAAATGGATTTGGCGTTGAATAACCTACAATGGCTGATATGCCATAAAACCAAACCCAACTAAACAAGGCGTTGAAATATATTAATCATTTTTCTGTCGGTGATGAGTTAAGAATCTGTGGTCATGTCCAGTAGGTCTTTCAGTGAGGCATGTTAGCAGACACGGCTGTTAACAGGAGAGTCATTTTATGGTGAGTCATGAATTTGAAGGTTGGTCATATTGTCAAGTAGATCTGTTCAGCAAAGGCTGCAACTGGCAGGAGAGTGAGCCAGCATGCCGCAAAGCAGATACGTGGTCTTCCCCACCATCAGCAGGAAAGTAAATCTTTCCAGTCAAAGAGGCCACTGTTGAATAATGCAGAGTCTCTCTTTAGCGCCCGTAAGTCTGTTTTTCTGGCATGCGCCACTCCTACATCCAGTCAGAAGCATCTGGGAACCGCTACCGTTTGAATTCTTTTTATTAATCTCCACACATTCACTTTCGGAAAAATTGCCTAATGAAAGGCATGAACCCTTTTATTTTTCCTGCTTTAGATTAAATACTACCCCTACTGTTTTTCTACAGGAATAGATTTGGCATTAAATAATCCATAAGGGTTAATATACCCTTAAACAGGGGTACCGAAGCATAACCATATATTCAATGACTCTTTCTTTCTAAAGAGTTGTATGGTTGAACTGAAAAAATCAATCTGGTAAAGTTAATCAAGATAGAGTCAATTTTGTATGGAATAATTATTATTGGGTAAGTAATGCTTACCTTACTTTTATGGAATACATGCCACTGAAGAAAAGTAAAGACTTTTGCACACATGATTGCTGGACAATATTACTTTAAGTTAGCCCCAGCAACCAATAGGAAGGAAGAAAAATAAAAGAAGTCGTAAGAATCCAGAGAATCAGGCAATGCAACTCAAATGTGATATTAAATAGAAAAAGAGAGAGAAAGGGGAGAGACAGAGACAGAGACAGAGAAAGCGGAAATGAAATGGTTGTTTGTCCAGCCTGGTTTTTGGAGCAACCAAGTGAATCCATGACCTCACGATTGAATCATTGGATCAATAAAGAGTTTTCAAAGATTTTCACATATTTCTTTTCGTCTTTTTTCTTTTCTTTATTCTTCGTTCAACCCTTTATCTTTTTCCTTCTTTTTTATTCCCATATTTTTCTATCTTTCATTTTTCGATCCTCTCTTCTTTTCTTTTCTTTTTTTTCCCATATTTATTTTTTTTCTTTATTTCCATTTTAATTTTTCTACTTTCTTTTCTACCATATTTTTCTTCTATTGCATATTCTTTTCCTTCTGCTTTCCTTCTTTCTCTCTGTCTTTATGTTTTTGTGTTGTTTTTATTTTCTTTCTTCTTTTTTATTGTTTTTTTTCTTTCTCATCTACTTCTTTTCTTTTTTCCTCCTCTATTTTTTCACCTTCTCCTTCTTCATCAACTAATTTTTTTCTTCCCTCTGATTTTCTTCTGCTTGTTTCTTTTTTTTTTTTTTTCTTTTCTTTATTCTTTTTCTTCTTTTTTGTATCATTTACTTCTGATCCCTTTTCTTCTTCAACGTCTTTCTTTTGTTTTTTTGTTTTTTTTTTTTTCTGTTTTCTTTTTTTTACGCTTCTCATTTTCGTTTGTAGCCTACATCTTATCTTCTATTTTTGTCTTCTTTTCCTTCTTCTTTTCTTCCTTCTTCACCTTCTACTTTTCTTTCCTTGCTTTTACTTATTTTTCTTTCGTTTTCATCTTACCCTTTTCTTCATCAACATCTTCTCGTTTTCTTGTCTTTTCCTTCTTTTCTTTCTTCTTTTCCTTTTTCTTTTCTTTCTTCTTTTCCTTTTTCTTTTCTTTCTTCTTTTCTTCTTTTCCTTCTTCTTTTCTTCCTTCTTCACCTTCTACTTTTCTTTCCTTGCTTTTACTTATTTTTCTTTCGTTTTCATCTTACCCTTTTCTTCATCAACATCTTCTCGTTTTCTTGTCTTTTCCTTCTTCTTTTCTTTCTTCTTTTCCTTTTTCTTTTCTTTCTTCTTTTCTTCTTTTCCTTCTTCTTTTCTTCCTTCTTCACCTTCTACTTTTCTTTCCTTGCTTTTACTTATTTTTCTTTCGTTTTCATCTTACCCTTTTCTTCATCAACATCTTCTCGTTTTCTTGTCTTTTCCTTCTTCTTTTCTTTCTTCTTTTCTTCTTTTCCTTCTTCTTTTCTTCCTTCTTCACCTTCTACTTTTCTTTCCTTGCTTTTACTTATTTTTCTTTCGTTTTCATCTTACCCTTTTCTTCATCAACATCTTCTCGTTTTCTTGTCTTTTCCTTCTTCTTTTCTTTCTTCTTTTCCTTTTTCTTTTCTTTCTTCTTTTCTTCTTTTCCTTCTTCTTTTCTTCCTTCTTCACATTCTACTTTTCTTTCCTTGCTTTTACTTATTTTTCTTTCGTTTTCATCTTACCCTTTTCTTCGTCAACGTTTTCTCCTTCCTTTTCTTTTCGTTTTTTGTTGTTGTTTTTTTTTTTTTTTGTTCATCTTTATTTTTCTTTTTAGAATTTTTCCTTCAACGCTTACCATTTCTATTATTGTTTTTTCTTCTTCTTTCTCTTCTTCGAAGTCTTTCTTTTCATTTTCTTCTTTGATCACATTTCATCTTTCTTTCTTCTTTTCTTTCTTTCTCATTCTATCTTCTTCTAGTACATCATCTTTCTTTGCTTTTCTCTTTCATATTCTTTTTCTTCTTGCTTTAATGTTATTTTCTTTCTTTCTTTCCTTCTTTTTTCTTTCTTTCTTTTTTTTCTTTCTTGATCGTTTTGCCCTTTTTTTATCCATTCTCTTTCTTTCCTTTTCTCTTTCCAATTTTTTTTTCTTCTCGCTTTAATGTTTTCTTTCTTTCTTTCTTTCTTTCTTTCTCTTTTTTCTTTTTATCATCATCTTCCTTTTCTTTTTCTCCTTTCCTTCTTTTTCTTTTTATCGTTCCAAAAACGCTTGTCATCATTTCATATACTTAGTATTTCCTTTCGTTCTTTCTTTCTTTCGTCCTTTCTTTCTTTGTTTCTTACTTTCTTTTTTTTCCTTTCTCAAAGATGTCTCAAGCAAAACTTCTTTAAACAAAATGTTCTAAATATTTGCTCGTCATCACACCATGACTAAATCAAACGTCGTGGCCATCCCTTCTGATACGATCAACTATACCAAGCCGAACGAGGACGGGGGCCCACACCACTCCGGCCCCAGCCTGGCAATTGTGCTCAGAGGAACTGATCAGGCAAAAATTAGACTGATTATTTATTTGGAATCATAACTCATAAAAAAAATTGTGGGGCACCCTATCCAACTGGAACGGAAAAATTAGGACGAACATTTTCAAAGTAAATAGAGGTTGCAATAATAATTCTGTTTTTCAATATTGGCTTTTGCAAAAATAGATATATCAAATAAAAGAAAAAATAAACACACACACACACACACACACACACATATATATATATATATATATATATTTCAACAAAAATATACGTATTATAGTGAAGAGATTTCGAAACTTTGACGAAAGCCTTCTATAAATAACTCTATTGTTGCATAAAAAGGTTAAGATCATCCCAGATATAATCTAGAGAAGTCGGTCTTACTAAAATACGGCTTTTAATCATGAATAACTTATTCATTCCATAACATTATGCTATCCTTATATAACTAAAAGATTAATGTTTATTCGTTTGGTTTAGTTTAGTTTCATGGCATATCAACCATTGTAGGTTATTCAATGCCAAATCCATCTTTGTACATATGAACAGTTCTTTCAAGAAATTCCGTTTAGCACAAGTACGTAATTTAAATGACAAAACAGTCCCATCTCAACCATTTCAATTGGGCATAAACTCAAAGTTAGTTCCATTTAACCTATAGATAGGACGTTATCAGGTTCTACCACTCCAATGTGGACCTGGGAACGATGGCAATGAAGTGGTACTCCACATTACCCAAAGCTCCAGCATTACTGAATCCTCACCATCAGATTGTTTAGTGTCATGTCCAGGACACTCGTGTGTGGCGGGGTATTATCCCTCTACAGGGGTGCAGTCTGTGTATTATACTGCCCCAACCGACTGAGTAAATAAATATTTGTATTTTTGCATGTATCATCATCATCATCATCAAAATTATGTGGAGCAGATTGCATAGAGTCTCTTGACAAACTGTCTTTCCATCTCCATCTGTCTATATCATCCATTGCTCCTGGCTGGTCTTCTATATTGCGCCCGGTGTCCGCATACAGCTGGTGTCCTTGCTGGTCAGCCAACACTGGAGCACTGTACGTCGCTCATGAATTCATCCTTACGTCTTCAGCAGTGGCCGGCATGTCTTGTTCGTCTTACTTGGTTGGTTTCCGAGAGAGAAGGTATATATATATATATATATATATATATGTGTGTGTGTGTGTGTGTGTGTGTGTTTTTCTATGTGAGTATAGGTAACGTAACGGTTACAGTTGAAAGTAAATAGACTTTACAAGCCAATTTCAAATCCTAGATGAAGCTATTTTCATTTCATTTTGAGCTAATGCCCTCGGGAAAATCTTGACCACTGATAATTCTTTTCTTATTATTTTTTAATGTATCTCTATAATAAAAAAAATCAGTTGCAATGCATTTTTATATTTAGGACTGTTCATAAGCTTAGCACACACACACCACATATATATATATATATATATATATATATATATATATACTCTTGCGGACCTCCATGACGTAGTGGCTACTAAGCTGGACTGTAACATCGTAGTAAGCGAGTTCGAACTCCATTCGCACAATTTGGTTCACTTTCGCATATGTACCCTTACAAAAGGTATGAAAAAAAACACCTTTGTTTTAAAAGCCCCGATACTTATATCCTACAAAGACAGGTTTGGCATTAGATAATCAACCGAAAATTGATAAGACCTTAAGCAAAGAAACCCAACCAAACTAAACATAGAGGAATATATATATATATATATATATATATATATATATTTCTTTTTCTCACATTTAGCGGTGGGTTTCAGTTTACTGCTGGCAATATCTTATTTATAATACCACAAGACCCTGTACAAACCGGGAAATACCAAAGAAATTCACCTTCTGTATCTCTGCAGAGGGGTAAGACCACTTACAAAAAAGTGTCCAGGATACCACATTAAACAATCTGATAGCAAGGCTCTAGTCCTGGGCACTTGGGGAATGTAGAATACTCCTTCCTCGCCATTGCTCCCTAGTCCACTCTGACCAGGAGTGGTAGCACCTAATAGGGTCCTATCAATGGATCAAATAGAACCAACAATGCGTGCAAACAAACGAATGATGTTAAATTGTGACTGTTACCGACCAATACTCGAGAGCATTTAACTGGGTGCAAACAAATGAGCTCAGTCTCGTTTAAGATTGTTATCAACAAAATACGTTTACAAATTATATATATATATATATATATATATATATATATATATATATATATATATATATATAAAGGATGTGGCATTAAATAACATACAATGGTCGATATGGTATAAAAACCAACCAAACCAAATGCCCAGTCCGCCGGGACTGTAGAATACACCGACTGCTTCTTTGCCGATATATGACGCTAAACAATCTGGTGATGAGGTTTCAGTAATGCCAGAGCTTTGGAGAATGCAGAGTATTCCTTCATTGCCAACGCTCCCAAGCCTATTCTGGTGCAGAGCGTTAGCACCCGATAGGGTCCTATCTAAAGGTCAAATAGAACTAAACTGCGTATTTATGCTAAACTGAATTGTTTGAAATGGAACTGTTTTTGTAAGCTAAAATGTATTATTTTGACATTTAACTGTGCGTTAACAAAAACAACACTGATTTGTTTGAAATAAAACTATTCGACTAAACTGAATAGCTTGATATAGACATGTTTTTGACAATTAAACTGTGTATTTATGCTAAAATGAATTGTTTGAAATAGAACTGTTTTATAGTATAATATTTTATTTGGCATTAAATAACCTGCAAAGGTTGATATACCATAAAACCCAAACAAACAAACCAATCACCTTTTATATATTATACATTTCATATATTCACCGTAGGTTGATAGCACAATTAGTACTTTAGCTGACAAACCAAATATTTATCTATAACATAATTTCATTTAACATAGATAATGAACAAAGGCAGAAATAATGATAAATATGAACAGTTCAAGTTGTCTAACTTGCAATATAGATGAATAGATATGAACATAGATAGTTAGATATGAGGTTCGATTAAAAAGTTCCTGGATAGCCAAGATAAGCTCACGTGATGTGACCAAATGAGGTTTTCTTTTCAACATAGTCTCCTTTATGATTCACATACTCCTTCAATCGGTGTTGTAGAGCTTGGATTCTATCGGGCAAAAGTCATCAACAGTACAAAAAGGTCATCATATGACCTTTCTAGCCAATGAACTTTTCAGATCATCCTCGAAGATTGATAGATATGAATAGACTATATATATATATATATATATATATATATATATATATATATGTGTGTGTGTGTGTGTGTGTGTGTGTGTGTGTGTGTGCCAAATCTTTCAACACGAGCAGATTGCGACACAGTCTCAGCTTTCGTTCTTCTAGACCGGTTGCTATACCAAGATTAAAGAGCCCAATCTGCCCCCACAACTTACCCAAAGATGAAGGGTGATAGTCGAATTCATACATTTCCATAAGGTAAATAAGGCAATGTGAAATGAAAGCAGCCTCGTCCAGGTTTTGAACTCCGGTTGCCGAGTCCACTTTCCACGATGATAATCATTACAACACGTGAGCCTCCATATATATAGACAGACAGACAGTGAGACAAATATATGAATACACAGTAATAGATAGATAGATAAGATACGAATGACAGCTTTCACTTGATGCTGCTAAACTTTTTTTAAATTTAAGTGTAAAAAATTCGCTTATTACAGGAAACATTTCCGTCTAAAATCATTTCTCTCGTCATTCTAATTCTTAATTACGTAATTAAACTTGTGTGTCCATATATGGTGTGTATACATCCATATATGGTGTGTATACATCCATATATGGTGTGTATTCGTTCACGTAGGTGTTTTGTACTCTTTTTTTTTTCAATGCGTGCGCGTGTGTTGTTTCCATATTCGTCTGTATCGCGATGTATGTGTCTCCGGGTGGCGTCTGAGTAGGGAATGGTGAGAGAGAAAGAGAGAGAGAGGGAGAGAGAGAGAGAGAGAAAGAGAGAGAGAGAAAGAGAGAGAGTAACATGAAAAGGTAGGAATAATTTTGACGGGTAGGTTGAATAGAAAAATATTTGACGGGTGGGCGAGAAGCCACTTTGAAAATACAGCAAAGAAAATGAAAAAAAAAAAGTATTTCTTTGTAATTTGATCGTTGGAATCTGTTTCCGAAGTCAACGTGTCTTCGAAGAAAGTCAAGGAAAAAAGACGCCATTCTTTCCTTGCTTGAAAAATACTTTAACTGAAGCAGATATTTTCATTCACTCTTCAGAACCAACCAATTCACTTATACTCTTATATTTCCGGCTACAGACATCAATTAAGTGAAAATTCACTTCCAAACAAGAGAGACAGAGATTCATCATCATCATCATCATCATCATCATCATGTCACGCCATCAGCACTGATATCCCTGGCCCTCCCTCGCCACCCTTCTCTATCGTCCATTTCTTCCAGCAGGTCTTCAGGGCTACATCCCGTATCGACACAGAGCTGCTGTATGTAGGTTCTAGCTGGTCGTCCTGCCTTTGCTCATCCATATGAAGAGGTCCACTGGAGTTCATCACTGATGAGTTCGTCCTTACTTCTCCAGCAGTGCCTCGTATGTCTGGTTTGTCTAACTTGAATAGTTTTCGTGATGGGTTGTAAGTGGCTGCACAGCTGCTGCATTGTGGGATGCTGCCTCCAAATCTTGTTCGATATTACTCGCAGCATTCTTGTGTAGTTGCCGTCAAGCTTTTTCTCCATACGTTTAGTTAGCATCCATGTAGTGCATCTATAGAGCAGTATCGACACGGCCGCTGCTAAGTTTTACACTTTTATTAAATCATCAGCTCACCTAAATCAAACAGACAGACTTTAGATAAACTTTTAAAATTTAAAAATCTAATTATAGCATTCAGCTGGGAGTAAACAAATGATATATTTAACTGAATTGTTTGTGATACATAACAATACATGAAAATATTTAACTGTGTGCAAACAAAGGGTTAATAATGTTGTGATATCATCTCTATTTTCGATGCACAATGGACTCTTCCAATAACGATATTTGACTGTAATCAACGTTTGGAGTTTAGTAACAAAAGCTACATAGGCGACATTGTATTACTTGTTTCCTGTAATATATAACTTTTATTCTTCTCTCTAAGGATGTATTTGTCTTATTCATTTTATGCTCTTTTCCGAGGACATAAAAGATAATAAATAAGGTTATTCGTGTTAGAAATAAATGAAAGCATTTAACTGTGTGCAAATAAAATGAGCTCAGGCTCGTTTTAAAATGTGATCTACGAAATGTGTCTAGAAATCATACATTTGATATATATATATATATATATATTATATATATATATATATATATATATATATATAAAGAATTTGTCATTAAATGACCTACAATATTTGACATGCCATAAAACCTAACTAAACCTAATCAGGCATATTTAATATATACGTATAAAGAAGATTTGGCATTAAATAACCAACAATGGTTGATATGCCATAAAACTCAACCAAACCAAAGCTTAAAGAATTGTTCTGGTTTCTCATCCAGCTCAAGATGAATGTTTTGAGTAAGCCCTAATATGTTTTTTTCGGCGGGCGCCTCGTATACTGTCATCGTTAACGAACTAACCAACCAATCTATTGTTTGCATGTTTGATTCTCACTAGGTTCTCCATAGTTCTAGCCTTGTACCTATATTTACCCAACCCCTCCGCTCGGGCAGGATATGACACAAGGTCAATTTTTAAGCGGAGTTTAGCAGGTTTGAATTCAGAGTTTTCCTTCTCCTAGACTAGTTGCCTCACCAAGGCTGAAGAACCTAATCTGTCCTACTATTTACCCATAGCTGGAGGGGGAATAATTGGATTCATACCTTTCCCAAGGGTATTAGTGATATGTGAAATACAATCAGTCTCGTCCAGGATTTGAACTCGTGTCGCCGAGTCCATTTCCTACGACGATAACGACTACACCACGGGCATCTCCACAATTCTAGCCTTGTACCCCGTAAAACTACAATCAACAAAAAACATTCTATCATGCAAAGCTAACAGAGGTGGGAAACCATTTACAATTTTCATAAGCGAAGGCAAACTCTGCTATAATAACTCGACTTGAATAATCTGGCAGAAGGCTTTGGTAGCCGAGTCCCATCAAGGAGCAAATAAGGGTTAACTTCTCGTCTGAAACAAGCGCCGGGAATATATAGGTTAGTGCATTGATTGAAAAACCTTGATATGATTAATAACATTGAATAATCTGGCACAAGGCAACGATGGATGGGTGCTAAATTGAAAATTGAACTCACCAAACTAAAGAATAGCTTTGCGAAAAAGGATTGTTAACTTCTCGTCTGACACGGGCATCGTGAAAATATTGGTGTGTTGATTGTTGTTCATAAGACAAAGCTGCCGACTTTAGTCGAGGGTGACGCAAAGGCTCCCTTTTCAATAGCTACGACATCCTTGATCCTTACTTTATAGAGCTGACGGTTAAGCAAGGCGGAATCAAGTACCATTTTTGAGTCTTTGGTATGACTCAACCTGGGATTGAACCTCGGTCTCCCGCACCATTGGCGAATACTCTACTTACTAGACCAATAAGACAAGCCCGGATATAATTACAAAACTTGAATAGTGTGGCAAAAGGCTGCGTGATGGGGTGGCCTAATAGAAAATCGAACTCACCACACTAAAGAATGGCACTGCAAATAACGATTGCTAACCTTTTCGTCTAAAACTGGCGTCTTGAAAATATAGGTAAGTGTGTTGATTGTCAAGCATAAGTGCATGAAGATGACCTACAAAGAACAAGTATTGAACTGCTGATAGAGCAAAATGAAGTAATCCGTCTTTTCAAGCTGTGACGTCAAGCGGTGAGACATGACGATCAAGACGCGAGAAAATGGCCGTCTTGCATGCAAAGAAACCCTGTAATAGTTTGCCGATTACGAAGGCCATAAAACATTTGTTTATTGAAACAATTTTGCTAAAAGCATTTAGGAAATACTTTTATTTAGCCATTACTGACATTGTACATTTATAAAAACAGGTTGTGTACTTTAATAGGTTATATATATATATATATATATATTGTGTGTGTGTGTATGTGTTTTCTCTTTTTGTGTGTATGCATTTGTGTTTACATACACTAACACACACATGATTTGATACACACATATCACGATATAGCATGGTACTGATTTTTTTTCTTTAGATACTCTGTAGTTGACCTATATCCATCCGGAGAGAGTGAAAAAAAATTTTCCATAAAAATATATGTATGCCGGTGCATATGTTATTGATATATATTTGTGCGTGTGCTGATATTATAGATATACTTGGTGTATATGTTATGCATGTATATACATGAGTGAATATTTTATATAGATGTATATGTGTATGCATATTTCATGTGTATATATATATATATATATATATATATATGTGTGTGTGTGTGTGGTTTGGTTTGGTTTGGTTTTATGGCATATCGACCATTGTAGGTTATGTAATGGCAAATCCTCTTGAAACATATATATTAAAAATATATGATTTGGTTTGATATGGTTTTATGGCATATCAACCATTGTAGTTTATTTAATGTCAGATGTATATAACATATGATTTCTAAACACATTTTGAAGATAGCATTTTTAAGCAAGCCTGAGCTGGGATTTTTTTCTGGCGCAAAGTTAAATGGTTTCACTTGATTTCAAACCTTTCAGTTTACAATGAGTACAATTTTGTTTACACACAGTTGGTCATTGGTTGAAATACAGTTTTTGTTTACATAGTCTTAAATGATCAAACAGTTCTATTTCAAACAATTCCGTTTTTGCTTACACAAATGGAAAAAAAAACAATTAATTTTAAACAATTCGGTTTAGCGTAGTTACACAGTTTGGTTCAATTTGACCTATAGATAAGACCTATCAGGTGCTACCACTGTGAGCCAGAGTTAACCAGGGAGCGATGGCAATGAACAGGTACTCTGCATTCCCAGGACTGAAGCCTCACCATTAGATTGTTTAGTGTCATAATCAGGTATTCATTTAGGGAGTCTTACCCGTCTGCAGATTTTCTGTGAGTGTATTCAAAAGCCCCTGCCAACAGTGCCATGTGTGTGTGTGTGTGTGTGTGTGTGTGTGTGTGTGTGTGTGTGTGTGCATATCTTATACACTTGTATTTGTGTGTACATATGTTATACATATATATATTTTTCAACCCCTTCCCCACAAGTGGGATGTGACACATGATTAATTTTAAGCGGAGCTTAACTGGTTTGAATTGAGAATTTTCATTCTTCTAGATTGGTTGCCATACAAAGGCTGAATAGCGCAGTCTGCCCTAATATTTACTTATAACCGGAAGGAACTCAGGTCACCGTGTCCATCTCGTACAACGATGTCCATTACACCACAAACGCCTATCAGTTATACATATTTGTTTATGTGTACATTATATATATATATGTGTGTGTGTGTGTGTGTGTGTTATACATGTATGTATGTATGTATGTATGTATACATGAGTATACATATCATATATGTGTGTGTGTATGTTATATATGTGTTTGTGTGTTTTTTTATACATGTATGTGTGTGTATGTTATATATTTGTATGTGTGCGTGTGTTTTACATATATATTTGTGTGTGTGTTATGCACATATATATTTGTATGTGTGTGCTATATATATATATATATATATATATATATACATACAGGGGCCCGACAATGTTTTTCGGGCACTTTAGTATTCAACTTTCCGAGTACCATAGAGTGGCGAAATTCCTTCAATAGAATAGCATAAACATATAAAGACAATACCTGTAATAAAAATGGAAGAAAATCGATTAGGTAAGGAAAAATTTTAAATTTTCATCATTTTTTTACAAAACACACGCGACATTATTTTTCGGACATCGTTGAAAAACTTAATAGTCTGTAATATCACCTTTCTTCTCAATAACTTTTATCAATCTCTCTTCATAATGATCAAACATATGCACAATAACATCTCTGCGTGTTTCTATTAGTTGTTTTTTGGCTCCAAGTATTCTTTCCCATAGTTGAGCCTCTTTCGTTATTTCAGGCCCATCATAGACAAGTTGCGCAAGCATTTCCCAAACATTTTCTATTAAATTTAGATCTGGGCTTCTTGCAGGCCATTCCAAAGTAGTCATATTCACTTTAGCCATCCATTCTTTCATGAGTTTTGACACATGGATGCTGCAATTGTCTTACTGTAGAATGATATCATTCCCCATCTCTCTTCTTATCTTTGGTAGGGCTTTCTCATCCAGCAACTGTTTTTAGCTTTCGCTGTTCTGTCGTCCTTTCAGCCACTTCAACCATATATTTCCATTAGCAAAGATCATACCCCAAACCATAACTCCTCCTCCTCCCATCTGTCGTTTGTTCAGTACAACAAGCTCACCCCTTCTCGACCAAGTACACCATCCATCGGGCCCATCAAATTTGAAACGCTTCTCATCAGTAAATATAACCTTCTTAAAGTCAACATGCTTTGTTAACCACCTTTTAGCACACTCCTGTCTTGCTCCTTTGTGTTTCTTTTTTAGTGTAATTTTTTTCTTAGCCTTTGCATACTTCAAACCAATCCTGTGCAGCGTTTTTTGTACTGTTCGGACGTTTACATCCAATTCACATTTCTCCTTCACTTTTCTTGCTGTAACTTTTTCTCCAGATGTCAAAAGCCGTGTCACAGTCTTCTTCATTCTCCTTTCAGTCCTCTTGCCAATTGATCTTTTCCGACCTCTCTTCTTTTTCCGCTCGGGGTTTGTCTTCAGCATGTATTCGACCGTTGATTTCGACAGCTTCAAATCCATGGCAATCCTTCTGATGCTGAGGCCATCTTCCCGCTTCTTCCGTGCCAAACAAACGACTTCTTTTGAATGCATTTACCTCATTAAACTTTTGCTAAGAAATGTCCGGACAATTTATGCTGTTAGATTGTCCTATGCCCCAGAACAGTGTACAAGCAGAAAATTTGCATACAGCAACATATACATGAACATAGCTCTTAATAAAATAGGATTTTTTGTCATGTACGAAAAATAGTGTCGCGCATGTTTTCGCAAAAATCACAAAAACTAAAATTATCGAAGCCAAACTAAAAAAAAAATGATTACACTAGTTGTGGATTTTCACTCCTCAACTACGTACTTATAATCTCAAAAGTTTTTGGCACTAGTGCCCACCTTGAAGTACTTTTTTCAAAGTGTCCGAAAAATATTGTCGGGCCCCTGTATATATAAACAGGTTTGGTTGAATACCGCGGATTGTTTCGTTTTAAATTCTTCAAGTGAAGACGTTCAAGTCTTCTCACTAGTTTTCTTACTTCTGGCTCAAGTTTGTAAAGAAAGAACCCTATATTAGCCCAAGCGTTTTCGACCTTTTCGATGGTTATCTTCGGGGATCGTTTTATTCATAGAAGAGAATACATTTCTGTGAAGCAACTGTTCCCTAGGATTAAAATCGAGTGGAGAAGAGGAGTGGTCTTTAGATGACTGAGGCCCTAGCTAGTCATATTCATCGACTCATTCAGTCATTACACTATAACAGCCATTCATCAATTTCCGCGCTAGAATCACCATAATACCTCAATCTGTGAAGAAACCTACTTAAAACCCGAATGTTGTGATTTATATACCCCGATATAATTAAATGAGGGTATGAGAAGAAACCTAAGAGAGGCAACAAAAGGAACAACCTTCAGTCATCCTCCATCTATGGACAGCCGACTGTTTCTGGTATTTTAGGGCTAGAAACAAGCCGGACTGCCCCTAGGAGGGAAGCGGGACTATTCTAAAAATGAACAAGATAGAAAATAAGGTAGGGGCATCGGCCAGGGATCAATAATATGAATTATTTGCATGAGAATCCAAGATCCTACAAGTTGGGGCAGGGAAACATTATAGGATTTTACATAAAATAAAAGAGAGTTGGAGATCTTGGTTGCTATAAACTAGATGACAGGGTCATGACATACAACGTTCCACGCGCTAGGAAAAAAGGGAGACAATGAAACAATTACTTACTCGAGGTGGGGTCCCGAATGACCCAGACCGTCGCTACCATGTGCAGGAAGAGCAGGAAAGGATGACTCCAATATTGCTCCCTTTCTTACGAACATGGTTGCTGCATGCATCCACCTTTTGTTGAATGCTATGTTGTCCAAGCGTTTTCTATCGAATCTAATCAGGAACCTAAGCTGATGCCTAAAGAAAAGATCCCGATGCCTAAAGATCAGATCACGATGAGAAAAGTTTGCACCGTCATACAATCTCTCCTTCCGTGTCGTCCAAATCACCTTTCTGGCTACAGCAAGGATCACGAGAAACACCACACGTTTCGCACCCTTCCGCGTAACAAAACGTTGTCTACGACGTAACCAAAGTCGAGCAGCATGAGCTGTTTGGAATTAATGCAAGCCGTCTACTCCCCGACGTGACTCCAAAACGGGCGAACTCTCTTGCAGTAGTAGAAAGCGTGAAAGGCCGTTTCATCCCCCACTCTGCTGCAGCGGGGACAATCAGGCATATCTTTCAGACCCACCTTGAAGGGCCTGTTGCATTCTGAGCGACCAGCCAGTTGAGCGAGAACTCAGAGTTTTTCAAGAAGCCTTGACACCCAATTCCATTGGGAGCGAATCTCCTCCAGTGACCAGCCGAGTCGCTCAACGAGCGGATCTGAAGTAGCTTCCACTACAAGGTCCCAATACAGCTCCTTTCGAAACCAAGAAAGGTCACTGGATCGAGGTAGTTTACGAAAGAACTTACGGTAATCGGCAAAAAAGTGCTTCCTTCCTTGGCCAAAGATTGGGAAAAGCCACCTCAACCTTGCGTTTTCACACTGTTTCCTCTGTCAAGGATCGACCAATGAAGGCCAACCTTTCACCGAGCCAATGGCTCTCCTGGTCGGGCATTCCCATGCCCCATTGTGGGGATCCTGTACCATCGGTTTTCAACCTCGCCACAGCAACGTGGCAAGAGATTGTCGTAGCACCCAGGTGCCCGTGGTGTAATGGTTATCGTCGCAGGATTTGGACACGGCAACACGAGTTCAAATCCTGAACTGATTGCATTTCACATAGCACTAATACCCTTGGGAAAGGTATGAATCCAATTATTCCCCCTCCAGCTATGGGTAAATAGTAGGGCAGACTAGGTTCTTCAGCCTTGGTGAGGCAACTAGTCTAGGAGAAGGGAAACTCTGAATTCAAACCAGTTAAACTCCGCTTAAAAAAAAAATTGACCTTGTGTCATATCCTGCCCGAGCGGAGGGGTTGGGTAAATATGATTGTCGTAGCACCCGCCAATTGCTCTCAAGCGAGGGAATTACTGACAATCGGAAAAAGGATCAGAGGGAAAATGTACACGATGCACACCTTCGCCCTGCCCTTTAAGGACAGCCGCCTTCGAAGCCAGATACCCACATGCGCTTTTACCTTTACCAGGACCTCCGATCAATTTTGCTCCAGTTGGAGGCTGGGCCCGAACCACACTCCATGGATGCGTCTGTCACTCCAGTGGAAAGGTCCAGGCAGGAGAATGGCACCCCTCCAGGCACCTAACTGCAGACCTTCGCTCTTATCAAAGTTTATCTTGGCTCCTGCTATCTGTTCGTACCTCACGATCACCTTCGCTGCCTCTATGTCCGAATTTTCCCCCTCACCCCTAAGTCTCCAAAGTGAGGACATAGAGAAGAGAGGACAGGGGCAACCCTTCCGGACCGACTACTCAATCACGAAAGACCCCGAGCGATATCCGTTCACTTGCACCACTGCCCGAGGGCTGTGATGCAGCATGTTAATTCATCTGCAGAACTCCAGTTCTCCAAAACCATCGCCAGAAACCGACGATCCACACTGTCGAAAGCTTTGGACTGATCTAAACTGATCAACGCGGCATCAGAATCGTCTTCTGTCCCCTCAAATCTCGCGAATCAGATGCAGATTGTCCTGGATTGATCTTCCGTTTACAGTGTAGTTCTGCTCAGGTTCATAAAATCCCTAACAACAATCCGCAAACGATTCGCCAAGATCTGGGCCAAAATCTTTAACTCCGTGTTAAGCAGACTTATTGATCTGTAATCATCTCGTTTCTCCCAAATATGCTTGCCTTCTTACTTCAGTAATGGTTATGATACTTTGGTTATGATACTAGAGATGGCTCCCTGAACAAACTAATTGTAGAACATATTCTTCAGAATGGGTACAAACATATGCGACATCCTCAAGTATACTTCGTAGAGTAATTCATCCAGTCTCAGTGACTTGTTGAGACTGATCTGCTTCAATGCATCACGAACTTCACACTCTGTAACCAACCCTTCGCAAGCAGCTGCGTCCGCAAGATAACTGCTTTGGCAAGATAACTGCGAAACTCCTGAAACGAGAGATCAGGCAAACGGACAAAACAATCACGGAATTGCACCAGGAAGGCCTCACGTATCTCCCGGATAGACCGGTGAACGTGCCCATCCGGGGACTTGACGGACTTGATGTACCGATGAGGAAACCTTCGCACTTCCTTCTCACGAACGCATGATATACATTAAACGACTTCGTTGGGAACTCTTTTTAGCCTAGATCTAACTACGAATTCCATGTAATGCTCGCTCAAGGTTCTACCTAACTAAATCTACTGCTAGGGAGTGTCCCCCCACCACTGTTCGGGAAAGTCTATCTTCTAAGGTCTTCACTTTCTTACCCATATCTAGTGTGAGCTTATTGCTGTATTTGATGATAGGCTCCCTAATCTTATATCTTAGAGGACCCCACCACCTATTACCTACTTCTGTCCTCACTAACGCTCACTGATTAAGGGATTCCAGTCGGTCCCGGAAGTTCCGTATCTCCAGTAAGAAGGTATTGAACTTCTAGTATCCGGCCAGACTAGGTCTATTTTCTATGTGCAGACTGGCCCTAACGAGTTTATGGTCGGTCAGCCCTATCCAGTGGAACGTGGGACAAGAAACGAAATCGGAATCAGCTCGTCTAACTAACACTCTGTCCGGGTAAGACCAAATACGGATAGAGGGCGAACTATCTATCCACGTCCACATCTCCCTCCCTGAGTGATCTAGACGAAACCTGTCGATTAAGACGAAACGGGCCATGAAATCCACCAGGCTGCTTTCACACCAACCCAACACACTAGAACCCCTCCCGGCCTTATCTAAGGATCACATTCCAATCACACACTAGAAAAACCCGCTTCAAGTCGTCGAAGAACGGTTCCAACCGCCGAAAAAAGGAGCGTCTCTCATCCATGTAATTGGGCGCGCAAACTGCAACTACTCGAAAGACGAAGCTTATGGCTGTGTCTGATAAGCAAGGAGACTACAGCGACAGCCGAGTGCTGAAAAGACAACAAAGTCATCCTCCAGCACCTGAGCGTCCGCTTCACAAATGAAGTGATTCTCTTGCACCGCGGTGACATCCACCCTGACGTTCAAGAGTTCACCAAGCAAGAACGTACACTTGCTCGAACCCCTCAGTCTCATCACATTCAGACTAGTGAGATTTAAATGCGTTCTTTCTTACCTTCCTGCTCAGTGTCAGTAGCGGTTTTAAAATCTTCGGGGGTTAGGATGCCGACGGCATGTATAAGGGATCCTGTGCCGAGGTTTGTAGTCACTCGGCCGTCCCTCGACAGTCCACCGACATTCATTGGGAACCTTACTTTTAGAGCCCTACAAAGGGAGGGGTGAACAAAAATAGAGACCTTCCCTGAACAAAAGTTGGAAATGAAGGGTGCTCCAACTCCGCCAACCACATGCCAATGTCGACCTGGCTAGCCCTTTCTAACCATTGAGAGACGTCCTTTGTCCGGCTGCCAACCGAGCTGACGAAGGTAGTCACCATAGGTGCACTCTTGAAGTTTCTGGGATTAATCACTGGTTTTTCCAGCACTTTTGAAAGTTTTATGGGGGCCCTAAGGCCTTCCGGATTGTGTAGTTGAGTTTTGGGTCAACAACTTCAGGAGAGCAGAGGGCCGTACCTTGAAAGTTTAGGTTTTGAGGCTGAAGTTTCTGTTTGAATATGTTTTATTTCTTTCGGGTGATAATGACTTGGCCCTTGTTGGGCTTTTAGTTTTTGTTTTTTATATATGTTCTCCGACAGGGTGCGCGGCTGTTGTTTTGGTGATGGGTTCCTGGTAGGGGGTGAGGTTGAGGGCTGGGCATACAAGTCTGGGGGTTGGGTGATTTTCATAGTTGTTGAATCTGTACTATTTTCAGAAGGGGTTTGGGGCAGGGAATCAATTTTTTTACAGAACCGTTTGGATGCCCCTTCTCCGCTGTATCGACGTCTCTTCAAAATAAATTTGAACTCCCTTGAATTCCTGCTGATCTGCTGGGGTGTCCTTGGCGGTTTCTTTATTTGGCTTTTCTTTTGCAGTTGCTGTAGATTGTTCTGGAAGTGTTTCTGGAGTTATTTCTGAAAGAGATCTCTCGGCTTTTTTTCGTTTTCATCCATGTTTTTAAGAGTGACGATGAAGGAGAGATGTCGGCTGTGCTGCCCAAGTTTTCTTTTTTTTTCTTTTGCTTTTTTCCTTTGTTGTTGGGAAGTCTGGAACTGGAGATTTTTGAGAGAGAGCCACCCTAAAAAGAAACGCCTAAGTTTGCCTGGTTTTATTTTTCTGAGATTCCTGGTTGTCAGGTATTTTGGTGACTGTGATTTGGTGTTCGATGATTTGACGTCTATTGATTTGGAGACTGGTGTTTTGGAGGGGTGTGTAGACGCTTGGATAATTTTGGCTGTTGATCCTTTTCTCCGGCGTACCACTTCCGTCCATCCTCCTTCCACTTCGGGTTCTGAGTTCTTTTCTGTAGCGGCAGTAGGTACGGCAGCCGGAACCGACGTGTTTTTTTGTGGATTTTTTCACTGGCTTTCGCGGAACAGTTTTTAGCCAGGTGTCTTTGCTGCCTGCACGATCAGCAGTAAGGCCTTCTTCCCGGACCACGATCCCTATCAGCCAGTCGTTTGATGTAATTACGTCGGGGATTTAGTTGAAGCCTTCCCTCTTCAGACAGACAAGGAAGGAGTAATCCTCGATCATAACATCTACTGCACCTTGAACTGCATCATAGTCTTCAACTCGACCGAATCTACTTAGAAAAGGGACCAGGACATGGCCCGGCAGGGCAACGAGGACATTGCTGACAGTCACCTTTATTCTTCGAGTCCCCATATATTCTGACTGTAATTTGTTGTGCTTGGTGACTATGTTGCTCTGCGTGAGCGTTTCTGCCACCTCTGCCGATTGTAACAATATGTCCCATGTCGCAAAACTTCTTCGGCTGAAGTAACAACATAGGATACCCGTAGTTTTTATAAGCTCTTCAAACTCTTCTCTTTTAAGACCGGCCAGTCTTTTAGTTCGGAGATCAGAAATCGCCAGATAACATTTTGGGTTCTATTGCCTCGACAAACTCTGATATTGGAGGGGTGTTGATTCCTTGAATGTATTTTGCGTACTTCCCTGTCTTATCCCTTTCATAGTCCTCTGGTAACGTTTTTTTAGGCCTCCACGTGCCCAGTTCTCTATACGGGATTGTTGGGGTTCTCATAAGGGGTTGAATCGGCTCGGAATCATTCATGTCATGGATCCCTCTCGTCACGACCAGTTTAATTTTATTAGGCTGACCGGAGAATCGCCTTTTGCTTGAGGAGATGATTTTCTTTCCGTTTGATTTAAAAAAAAAAAGATCAGATGACCCTTTGTGCCTGGGAGATGAAGCCTTTGGCGGATGTAGTTCGACAGTCGAGGCTGAGCTTACCCTTTGTATATAAGAGGAAGAGTTAGATTTCTTCAATATGGCCGCAGCAGCTTGGAGAAATGTTGGAGAGTCTAATTCGTCGGCAATTCCTCTTATAGTCTGTATAGCCGCCTGGGTGGCGGCCAATGGATTGTGCTGGGAAGATATCGTCAAGGGAATAGGAGCTACAACAGATGTTGTCATTATCGCTGATGTATCGGCAGTTGTAGGAGCGGTCACTGAGGTAATGGTCGTTGGAGGAACGGTCACTGAGGTAGTGGTCGTTGAAGGAACGGTCACGAAGATAGTGGTCATTGGAGGAACAGAAGTCGATGTGAATAACGTTGGGTTGTCACGGTCGCCAGAGGTGCTGCTGCCAACAGTGGAGTGGCTAGAGTGTCCCGGGTCTTGTGCTCGCCCTCCATGGGTATAAGCTCGGGAGGGAGGGAGACACAAAAAAAAATCGACCGTAAAAGTAGAAGCAAATCCAGAAAAAATGTGTGCGAAAGGCTGAAGTACGTCCAGCGAAAATAACTATGTAGCAAAGAACTTTCCTTTTCTTGGCCGAGCACTAAAGCCAAGCATAAGAAACGGAGAGGAAGAGTGAATGAACTAAGTAAAAGAAAGAAGGAAAAAGAAATTCTCTTACGCTGGTTTAGAGACGAATGCTGACAAAAAAATAGCAAGAAGAAAAAATCCGGCATGGCCGTAAATTCACTTAACACCGAGTGATCTTCGGTGGGTGGTGTTAGGTCGGTTGTTGCAGTGGTTTTATATTTATTCGTGTTGTTGTTTCATTATTAATATTACTACTACTACTACTACCTTGAGAGTTTTTCACATCAGTTTTAACTGATGGTCTTTCGCTGGAGTTTGAGTGACAGCAAGTCTCCTCAGGTCTCCAGGACTCTTCTCCGTATTCTGACTGTTCTCAAAAATGCTATAGTTTTGATGGTCTCCACTCATCCTCTTATTTCCAAGTCCCCCAGTCCCTTTAATAATCCTTTGGTGACTGCATCAAAAGTACCAATCACGATTGGTATAATTGTCACCTTCATATCCCATAGATTTTTTCAATTCCCTAGCAAGGTCGAGGTATTATTATTCTTTTCACTTTCTTTCAGTTTTCTTCTGTGGTCAGCCGGGACAGCAAAGTTCACAATTTTGCTAGTTCTTTTTTTGTTGTTGTTGATTATTATAGGGTCTGGTCTTCTGGCTGAGATTAGGTGATCCGTTTGTGTGTCAACGTCCCATACGAGTTTATGTGTGTCATTCGCTAGGAGAGATGCTGAGTTGTGCATATACAATTTGTTCGTATGGTCAAATCTAAATTTCTTGCACATTTCCCAGTGGATCACCTCGGCAACCCAGTCTTATACTCCTTCTGTGCTTATTTGCTGCATTCGCTTATTATGTGATTGATCGTTTCGTCTCTATCACCACATAACCTACATTTGCTATTTTGTTGCGTCTTATCTGTTCTCGCTTTGATATGTGCGGTTGTTATGTGCTGCTATTATGAGAGATTCTGTTTCTCTTTTAAAGTTTCCTTTTCTTAGCCATGCCTTTGTTTTCTCGTGTGAGATTTTGTTTATTAGTCATTTAAAGTGCCCATAGAGTTATTTTTTTTTCCATCTTTATTTCCTAGTTATTGTCATGCTGATGGGTATCGTGTTGTCAATCTCATTTCTGATGGCTGTAATCAGTCTTCCTTCGTGTTTTTTCATGTAGTCCTTGAGTCGCATCGATGGGTCAACGCTTTCTTCAATGCTAGCAAGTCCTCTTACTCCTCATTTTTTGATACATATAGTCTGTCAACGTCGTCTCTGGGATGTAATGCCTTATGCATGGTCATTATTTTTCTTGTTCTTTCGTCTATTTGCTTAAATTCTTCTCTGGTCCTCTGCATAAAGGGACCCGAATATCTAAAGAGGTTTACAGCCGAGGTATTTATTTCTTTGAAAAGTTTTCTACTAGATAGTTTTGTTTCAAGTAGGTTTCTAGTTCTCAGATATTCTTTCTTAATTTTTTCTTTCATATCCACTTGTCAGCCTCCAAGATGCCCAAATATCTGTACGTTTCCTTCTCTACGGGCTTTCTAATCTTGCCTTGGTTTTTGGTAGTTCCATTCCATAGGTTAGATGTTGTTTGCCACTTTTCATTACAATCATGGCACATTTTTCTATGCCAAATTCCATTCCTATGTCCTGACTGTATATTCTAACTGCGTGTATTAGAGTTTCCAGTTCTTTTTCCTTTTATGGAAAATAGTTTGACGTCATCCATATACATTAGGTGATTGATTTTTCCTGCGATCTACAAAGTTTGTATCCGGCTGCGCATTTTCTGAGTATGTGGTTAAGTGGCATCATGGCAATTATGAATAGTAATGGTGATAGTGCACCTCTTTGAAAAATACTTAATTAGACCTTTGCTTCAGATAAGCTTCTTCCTCCTGCTGTCAATTCCACTTTCATGGTTTTCTCAATAAAGTTTATGACTTCATGTGAAATTTGGTACATTTTGAGGCAGTTTATTATCCAGCTCTACGGGATCATATCATATGCCTTTTTATAATCAATCCAGACTATAGCTAGATTTTTCCGTCTGCTCTTGCTCTCGTTTAGGCTGTGCTGGTCTATGTAAAGTAACTCTGCTGTGCCTCTGGATCCTTTGCAGTATCCTTCCTATTCCTCAGAGAACAATCTGCAGCTAGTTGGTGAGTAGTAAATCTCTTCCCTTATTTGTGCTGTTAATATTTTCCACATCATCGGTATGCAGATTATGGATTTCTGTTGTTTGGGGCGGTTCCTTTGTTTGGGTCATTTTGGATCAATGAGGTCTTTCCTTTGATCATCCATTCGGGTATGTGTGCTCCTTGTAGGCATCTGTTCCTTTCTAGTGCTAGTCTGTCGTGAATGGAGGCGAATTTCTTGAACTAGAAATCATGTATTCCATCGTTGCCTGGCATTTTCCAGTTTGCTATTCTTTTTATGTCGTTTTTTGTAAATCGATATGTATTTCAGGTTTCAGGCCTTCTTGGAGCTCTTCTAATTCTTTTGTCATGTTGTTTATCGTTTGGGCTTTTTCGTTATGTTTTTTTTGTGTTTTGTTTTGTTTTTTTTTGCCATATTTTAGTTCAAAATCGTTCGGTTTCTCTTGCATCCGGTTGTTGGTATGTTTTCGTGTCATCTCCCACTTGTTGGTAGAATTTTCTTTCGTTGTTTTAGAATGTCCTGTTTCGTCTGTATTGTTTTACCCTTTGTCGATATCTCTTTAATCTTCCTGCTTTCACCAGGATTTTCTTGTTTATTTCCTCAAGTTGTATTTTCTTATGTTGCCTTTTCCTCTTTGTCTACATATTCCAGCATCTTTCCTTTGTTTTATCATTTTGGCCAGTTTTCGTAGATTATTTATATATAAATTTATAATTTAAGGATGTGTTCATATGTGTGTATATCCATGTATCATCAACCATAAATAAATTCTCTCGTAAAAATTCTTTATAAAACGTATTTTCTTTTTAAAGATATCAGCTATTGGTGGTGACTCATAATGCTTGAGAACAGGATCCTGGTGGCTGAAAAGTCCTTAAACTGGAAATCAAAAGTGATTTAAAACATTCCACTTCGACTTTTACTCGACCAGACGGGTTGTCTGAGAAGCCAGATCCAATCAATCAGTTGGTCATGTCAAACTATTGCCTCAATATGATTATCTCAACTGAATTCTTCAAATTACTCTTGTGCCAAACAAGTACCCAAACTTATTTTATCTTAACAGTCCGAGAAGGTGTTGGCTTTGATGGCAATACTTGAAACCATTTCAACTAGTTGCAAACCAATGATTAATATCATAAAGAATTATTAGTGTTAGATAGCCATATTCGAAATCATTTAATTATGGTCAAACAATGACCTCTGAAATAATGTCACCTACAAACTATTTATTTACAAATTACACCCACGCAAACTCTCACAGATATATATATATATATGTGTGTGTGTGTGTGTGTGTGAATTGAGCTCTTGGTACTATTTACCAACCCCTCCGCTCGGGCAGGATATGACACAAGGTCAATTTTTAAGCGGAGTTTAACAGGTTTGAATTCAGAGTTTTCCTTCTCCTAGACTAGTTGTCTCACCAAGGGTGAAGAACCTAGTCCGTCCTACTATTTACCCATAGCTGGAGGGAGAATAAGGGGGTTCATACCTTTCCCAAGGGTATTTGCCCGAAAGTGAACGTAATAGCGCGACTGGAGTACGAACTCGCGGACTACGATTCCGCAGTTCATCGCTTTAACCATTACACCACGAGGACACCTCCAAAATTGAGCTCTTGGTAGTCGTTAAGCGGATATATGTAAACAAAACAAATGAGATAGATAAGCGTTTAAATTTCCTTCGGTGTCCTCATGGCTGAGTGGTAGAATCTTGAATTGGCGATTCAGTCAGCTAGGTTTCGATCTTAGCTTCGGGAATCTAGCTTGCCTAACCACACTGAAGAGTTGTGATAAAACGAGACACACTGTCTGTGGATGATAATATATGTACTAGCGACCAAACGTTTGGGACCGCAGTGCATTGTTTTTTTAACAAAGGCTTATTTTGCAACTGATCGTAAAGTTTCAAGTAGACTATCGGAGAATTAAGAATTGTTTATACATTTACACAATATTTGGGAATCGCTTCCACCAACATACTTTTATGAGTTACCAGAATGGATACCAAGAATTTGCTCTGCGGTTATAAATGTTCTTAGTGGATCATTTGATGAATTTGATAAAAAAATGAATTTATTAAAATTATTATTATTATATACTCTTTTAGAGTTTTTCACATCAGCGTTAACTGATAGTTTTACACTGGAGTTTGAGTGACAGCAAGTCTCCTCAAGTCTCCAGGGCTCGTCTCAGGATTCTGACCGTTCTTAGCAATGCTGTCGTTTGGATAGTCTCTACCCGTCCGCCAATTTCCAAGTCTTCCAGGCCTTTTAATAATCATTTAGTTATTGTGCCTAACGCACCAATCACAATTGGCACAATCGTTACTTTCATGTTCCACAGCTTTTTCAATTCTCTAGCAAGGTCGAGGTAATTATCATTGTTTTCACTTTCCTTCAGATTTATTCTGTGGTCCGCCGGGACAGCAAAATCGACAATTTTGCAAATTCTCTTTTTTTTTTGTTGATTATTATAAGGTCTGGTCTTCTGGCCGGGATTAAGTGATCCGTTTGTATGTTAAAGTCCCTTAGGAGTTTATGCGTGTCATTTTCTAGGACAGGTGCTGGGTTGTGCATATACCATTTGTTTGCATGGTCGAATTGAAATTTCCTGCACATTTCCCAGTGGACCACCTTGCCGACCCACCCGTGTCTCGCCTTATTCTCTTTCTATGCTAATTTGCTACATTCGCTTATTATGTGATTGATCGTTTCGTCTCTGTTACCGCATAGCCTACATTTACTGTTTTGTTGCGTCTTATCTATCCTCGCTTTGATATGATTGGTTCTTATGGCGTTGTCCTGTGCTGCTATTAGGAGGGATTCTGTTTCTCTCTTAAAGTTTCCTTTTCTTCTTCTTCTTCTTCTTCTTCTTCTTCTTCTTCTTATTATTATTATTATTATTATTATTATTATTATTATATTCATTTTCTTTTTAATTATTACATATTATAATTATTATTATTCATTAAGATTATTATTATTATTTTATACTCATTTTCCTTTTAATTATTACATAAGACACTGCTGGAGAAGCAAGGACGAGCTCATAAGTGATGTACTCCTATGGACCCCCAGAGAAGTGGCGAGAGATGGTCAGGGATATCCGTGCTGGCGGCACGACATGATGATGATGATTATTATTATTATTATTATTTATTAAAACTATTATTATTATTTTATATACATTTTCCTTTAATTTATTACATATTATGATTATTATTTATTAAGATTTTCATTATTATTTTATATTCATTTTCCATTTGATTTTTACATATTATGATTATTAATATTCTTTATTAAAATTATTATTATTATTTTATCTTCATTTTCCTTTGATTTATTACATATTATTATATTATTACATTTGGTTCATTTTCATTTTACTATTGTAATTATTATTATTTATTAGAATTATTATTATTTTATATATATTTTCTTTTTAATTATTACATATTATCATTGTCATCTTTTATTAGAATTACTATTATTATTCTATATTCATTTTCCTTAAAATATTACATATTATAATTATTATTTCTTATCAAAATTATCATTATTTTTTTATATTCATTTTCTTTTAATTATTACATATTATAATTATTATTATTTATTAAAGTCATCATTATTATTTTATATTCATTTTTCATTTAATTTTTACATATTATGATTATATTTATTTATTATAATTATTATTATTATTTTATATTCATTTTCCTTTTATTTATTACATATTATAATTATTTTTATTTATTAAATTTATTATTATTATAATATTATAATCATTTTCCTTTTAATTATTACATAATTGCACGCAAACAGAAAAATTAATTCGTTTCGTTATTGACGTTTAACTTTTTTCAATGTATTCACAAACTTTTGGTTGATAGTATTTGCATGTATATATATATATATGTGTGTGTATGTGTGTGTGTGTATGTGTGTGTGTGTGCACTACCGGCCATATGCGTGCAGGTGCAAGCATGTATGCATAAAGACATTGTCTATGTGTATGTAAACTATTGACCAAAAGTTTAGGACCACATTGAATTGTTTCTCTAAGTTCAGAACGAAGGCTAATTTTGTAACTGATTGTAATGTTCGGAGAGTTGCTTAAATATTTACACAATGTTTGTGAACCACTTCCAACAAAATACCTTTACAAGTTACTAGAAAGGATGCAAAGAATTTGGTCTGCTGTAATAAATGTTCTTGATGGATTAATTAATGAAAAGAAAATATAAATTGGTTTTAATTAAAGTTACAATAATTTTATATTCATTTTCATTTGAATTATGGTATAATGACTCACAAACATATAAAAAAGTAAATTACTTTCTATGTTATTCAGTTTTTGATTAAACTTACAAAATAAATAGAGTTTCATGAAAAAAAAAATCAGTGTGGATATACATATATCTATACTCCCCTACCCCTGTAGGGTTGAGTTCTCTGGCGAATGAAGTAATCGCGTTGCCATTAGCGTTTATTGCAAGTCTCTTCATATATGAATTGAGGTCTCGGTAGCCGTTGAACGGAGGTATGTGAACAATAGTAATTGTGATTCATAGCCGTTTAAAATTTACTTCGCAGCTAATGGCTCCTCGTGGCTGAAGGGTAGAGGCTTGGCTTGGCTTGGCGTTTGAGTCAACCGGGTTTCGATCCCAGCTACGGGAAGATACTGTCTAGCCACACTGATGAGTTCTGATAGAACGAAACAGATCTGTCTGTGGATGACTATATATATATATATCCTCTTCATCATCATGTCGTGCCGCTAGCATGGATATCCCTGACCCTCTTTCGCCACTTCTCCCTATCGTTCATCGCCTCTAGCAGGTCTTCAGGGCAACATCCCGTATCCTCACATAGCTGCTGTATGTATGTTCGAGCTGGTCGTCCCGCTTTTGCTCGGCCATATGTGGGTGTCCATAGGAGTACATCACTAATGAGATCATCCCTGCTTCTCCAGCAGTGTCCTGCATGTCTGGTTCGTCTAACTTGGATAGTTTTCGTGATAGGAGGCAGGTGGCCGTATAGTTGGTGCCTTGTGGGGTGTTGCCGCCAGGACTTGTTCAATATTGCTCGCAGCATTCTTGTGTAATTGCCGTCTAGCTTCTTCTCCAGCCGTTTAGTTAGCGTCAAGTAGTGCATCCATACAGCAGTATCGATACGACCGCTGCCTGGAAGAAACTGCATTTCCTTTTATCATCAGGTCTGATATATATATATATATATATATAAATATATATATATATATATATATATATATATATATATATATATATATATGAAAGTAAATATGGATTAAAATCCGACAGTATGAAGGTAGCAGAAAAAAACATAATCCAAATAGGTGAATATATAATGAAGTAAAGTCGACGTCATCAGGACTTGGATATCAAAGTAGTTCATATAGCGATGGATGCTTGCTGAGATGATAGGAGCAAATGAGAAATATACAACGAAAAGATACACTAACGTGCACATAGCGTTCATAATTAAAAAGTCATAAGATCGTGTCTGGCCCGTGGAAACATATTTGAAAATGTTGGATTTCCCAAAGAAACGAGAAAAAACCTCCCGTTTATTTCGGAAAAACAAATACCAAATACAGTCTTACACGACATTTAACATGGATGATTCCAAATGATCTATATATATGAAAACTTACTTGTCGTTGCGTATTTCTCAATAATGCTAATATGAAAAACTTTCATATGAATAAAAAATGATGTAATAAAATAATAGTAGTAATAATGATGATAATAATATAATAATGATAAGTTTTAAAAATTAACCAGAATTTTAAAGCACTTTGAATAATTGCATGGTGAAATAGTTACTTAATACCAAAGGCATCTTTGTAGAAGACCAACTGTGATAATACTGAGGAGATCGATACTATTTAGGTGATCAATACTATTTCGCGAGGGTATTAATCCAACAGCTAGACTGGAGTTCGAACTTGCTTTCTTGTATGTCTCAATCCAGAACTTTAGCTTTTACGCCATTGATATGTCATCAAAAAAGGCGATCAAACTTTAAAAAAGAAATATCTTATTAAATTCGGTTTATTGAACGGCATATCAACTCTTTAATTGTTATCTATTGTCGAAGTTTGATTCATTCGTAAATTTTTGATCATCAAAGAAAAGAAGTAGAAGAAGAGAGAAAAATAGAAGAGAGAAGAGAAAGAAATATTTCGTTCGATTTGATTTATTTGTTTAACGGCATATCAACTCCTTATAGGTTATTTAATACCGATATTAAACCCATAGGTAAATATTTCCTTGTAATTCTAACAATATTTTCATTGTTCCTTTGCATTTTCCTTTAATTGCAACTGGGCCATTAGCATAATGTTTGCGTGTTCGCCAATGATCCGGAAGACCAAGGTTTAATCCCGGGTTAAGTCATGTCAAAGACTCAAAAAATGGTACTTGATGCCGCCTTGCTTAATACTCAGCATTATAAGGTAAGGATCAAGGGTAAAGGGGAATAATGCAGGAAATGGAGTAGCGATCTCCCCTACACTTCGGTGTAGTAGCTTATGAAAAAGGAGCCTTCGGGACGCCCTCGACTATTATCACCAACTTTAATATGATCATTTACTTGAATACAATTATGTGGTTTCAAGTATTCCTATCCAATACAAATAATTTGTATGCAGTTTCATGGATTCCTATCAAATATTAATAATTCTATTTAGTAATTATTATTTATTTGAACCCAATTATATGGTTTCAAGTATTCATATCCAATACAAATAATTTGTATGCAGTTTCATGGATTCCTATCAAATATTAATAATTCTATTTAGTAATTATTATTGATTTGAACCCAATTATATGGTTTCAAGTATTCATATCCAATACAAATAATTTCAATACAGTTCTAAGTATTCATATAACACTGATATGGTTTATGAATTCATATCCGATAGAAATAAGTTGTATACGGTTTCATGAATTCATATTAAATGTTAATAATTCTATTTAATGATAATCTTTAATTTGAACACACTCATCTGGTTTCAATTATTCCGATCCAATACCAGTAATTTTTATACAGTTTTAAGTATTAATCATCATTATCATCATGTCACACTGGTAGCACGGATATCCCTGACCCTCTCTCGCCACTCCTCCCTATCGTTCATCGCCCTAGGTAAGTCTTCAGGACAACATCCCGTATCCTCACATAGCTGCTGTTCGTGCTGGTCGTCCTGCTTTTGCACGGCCATATGTGGGTGTCCATCAAAGTACATCTCTTATGAGTTCGTCCCTGCTTCTCCAACAGTGTCCTGCATGTCTGGTTCGTCTAACTTGAATAGTTTTCGTGATAGGAGGCAGGTGGCCGTACAGTTGGTGTGTTGCCACCAGGACTTTTTCAAGATTGCACGCAGCATTCTTGTGTAATTGCCGTCTAGCTTCTTCTCCAGCCGTTTTGTTAGCGTCCATGTAGTGCACCCGTATAGCAGTATCGATGTGACCGCTGCCTGGAAGAAACTGCGTTAATAGTAATTATTTATTTGAACACAATTATTTGGTTTCAAGTATTCCAATCCAATACAAATAATTTGTATACAGTTTCAAGTATTTATATCGAACATTAATAATTTTATTTAACACGATTATATTCTTTCACAAAATCGGATTCAATACAAGTAATTCTAATCTTTTCAGATTCTTTTTTTTTTTTTTTTTGGCTTCTTGTTGGGTATCACCTACCTTTTCAGCATAATGAGCTATTCCATCTGCCATATATGGCAGTAGCGGAGATCAGTCTACGAGTCAGACCAGAAGAGCCGTTCCTATTGTTGAAGTATATCATTACTCTATCACTAATCCTATGTTCTTATTACTAACAGTCTCTCTCTTGTAAATACTCTTTCCTGTAAATATAACTATTTCCCTCACATATCGTGGTTTGTCTTATTATAACTACTACTTGTGTTCACTAACCAGAACACAACACTTCTAAAATCTGATTTAGATTTGATCAAATAAATTGAAGATGGTGAATTCTTATTATTATTTGAAATATAGAATTATCAAACTAGTTGATTAGTTGACATGTCAATCTTTACAGGGTTGTTTAATACCGAAGTCAGTCTTCAAGTCATTTTCTCATTATTTTGCGAGCAATTACTTGTGTAATATATTAACGTGACCTGCGGGTGTGAATACGGCGGATGTTGTTGACAGATAGATTGATAAGACCGGTGTGATCACGGAAATGTCATCATGTCCACAGGTGCTGTGTATCAGGGGATGTTGAGGATTATATCCGCTCAAGGATAATATCAACAAGGTGATTGCCGAAATGTCACCATGCCCACAGTTGTTATGTTGAAAACAGGTGCATCCGGTCGAAGATATCGGAAAATCACCTGAACAGTGGGCGTCGTTGAATTCGGTGATAATGGCAGATGCGTACGCCCACAGAACCGGGCTTGGGTAAGTAGCCAATAGGAAGCAGACAACATAACCAATGGAAAGCAAAGAAGTGAGATGTGGGCGTAACCATGGTTAATGAAAAAGAGGAATTGCTGCAGGTCACGTGAGAGTTGTAGACTATGTAAGTTTCCGAATTTCGGCTAAAGTCAGTTGTTCACTGGCTCGTCCGTCTCCCGTATGCGTGAACTCTCTGCGATTGCTTTCTGCTCCACACAAGTATCATCACCGAAAATAAAAATATTATCTTATATTTTTATATACATACGTGTTTCTCGTTGTTAATAACGACACAGTGTACTATACAACATTAGGTCTCAATAAATTATGATAATTATCATTTGTCAATTATCAGAGTTTCAAGATAATAACCAGAGAAAATATACTTAAGTAACAGACTTAGGTAATGATATTATATATATATATATATATGTTTATGTAATATATTGTCATCCAGAGACAGACTGTTTCGTTGTATCACTACTCATCAGCGTGGCTAGATACGCAGAACGCTTGAAGCTGGGATCGAAACTCGCTCAATTTTGCGTTAGACTTAGTAGCATACCGCTCGGCCAACAAGCGAACCCCGTCAGCTGGGGAATTATAAGGTATTAAGTTGTAGCCTTCGTTTTATACATTTTTGACTTACCGGATACCATGTACCATAGCCAGATACGGCTATGTGTGAAACCTACATAGAATGTTCATAACATATATACATAGAACATAGGAATCCCGAAACACCGAAAACACTTACGACTTCTTAGTTCAGGTACGAAACTTTTTATTACCCTTGAGTTTAAAGGTTCTTCGACATAAGGAGAGAGATACACATTCTTTCTATTCTGGCTTTTCCATCTGCCCCCAACCAACACGTGTGGCACGTGCCACAAGGTCTTCGGACCGCAAGACTCAACTCAACGAACTCACTTTTTTCAAAATCCCCCAAATCCTCCGCGCTCGCTTCCGGTGCATGACGTCATTCACATCTCCTGGTCAAATTCTCTCTCTAGGATCTTATATATGAGTTAAATAGAACAGTTAGATATTTAACCTTAATGCAAACAAATGACTGATGCTGAATTGAATTGTTTGAAGTAGAACTGTTTGGTCATTTAACTGTGTTTGGATAAATGACTGATGTTTAATCGAATCGTTCGTGATATATAGCAAAACTTGGAACCATTTAACTTTGTTAATTTATCTTTGCAAATCATATATATTTAATGTATATATATATATATATATATATATATATATATAAGATTTGGTATTGTATAATCTACAATAGTTGATATGCCATAAAACCCAACCAAATCAAGTCATATATACTTAATATATATGTATATATGTACTCATATGTAGATTGTTCACCAATGGTCTGGGAGACTAGGGTTCAATCCCAGGTCGATTCATACCAAAGACTCAAAAATTGTAATTGATGCCGTCTTGCTTAACAGACAACATTTTAAGGTAAGTATCAAGGGTAAAGTGGAGGAATCCTCCCCAACACCTCGGGGTTGGGGCTATTGAAAAGGGTGCCTTCGACTGATTCTCGACAACGATCGCCAACTTTACTTTGCTTATATATGTATAAAGGAGGTGCCCGTGGTGTAATGGTTATCGTCGTAGAACGATATGGACACGGCGACACGAGTTCAAATCCTGGACCAGGCTTATTGCATTTCACATAGCACTAATACCCTTGGGAAAGGTATGAATCCAATTATTCTCCCTCCATTTATGGGTAAATAGTAAGACAGACTGGGTCCTTCAGCATTGGTGAGGCAACTAGTCTAGGAGAAGGAAAATTCTGAATTCAAACCTGTTAAACTCCGCTTAAAAAATTGACCTTGTGTCATATCCTGCTCGAGCGGAGGGGTTGGGTAAATACGTATATATGTATAAAGAGGATTTGGCATTAACCTACAAAGGTTGATACGCCATAAAACCAAACCAAGCTAAAGATTCACAATCGGATTCTGGAGGAAGTCAACGTCTTCATTGCCTCACCAATCAGGGCGGAAGTAAATTAGAGTATTAGTGAAGATCGCTTGATATAGGGGTAACAGAACTATTTTAGGGGTTTACCTAAAAGGCATGTTTTCAAGAATAGTTATAACACACTCTATTAGCAAACGTTGGGTAATAGCAATGCAATATTCACTACAAAAAAATTTATGAATAACGCTGAACAGGTTTTTTTTCAGTACAAGCGAAGCATTCGTCCGTGCAGTTTCTTGGTTCAACAGATTTGCTCGCTTAGTTGGTTTTCCCATGACTGCCTCAAGTACACTTGCCATTTCAATAAATCGGCAAAGATGTCGAAATTTTTGTTGTGCGCGCCATCAGCACTATCCTGCCGCTGTCACTCATTCTCTATTGTCGACAGACATCTTCCCATCTCTTCTTGATAAATCGTACATATATACATACGTACATGGTGAGATGCATTTATATATATATATATATATATATATATATATAATTACATTTAACAGAGTTTTGCAAAGCTGCACATACGTACGCACTCACTCTTTGATACCCCACCTCTCTCTCTCTCTCTCTCTCTCTCTCTCTCTCTCACTCGCTCTCTCTCACTGTATTTCTCTCTCTCTCTCTCACTCTCTCTCTCTCTCACACACACACACACACACACACATACATATATATATGTATTTTGTAATTTTCTTGAAATTTTGCTCAAATTATTTTATTGTGCTGCAACAATTTAGAGGGCTATTGCAATGCGAAATAATAATTATTTGAGTCTCTCTCTCTCTCTCTCTATATATATATATATATATATAAGTCGGTCCAGAGATGATTTCGTGGTAGTGATGCCATGAAACCTAATAAAAACTGTCATGTTTACTTAGAGAAGAAATGGGCGATATTTGTCTTTGCCGCCAACAAGACTGGATATGACACAATGTTTTGTTTTTGTATAGTGAGGGCTCAAGGAGAAGGTCTGGCTGAATGTATAATGGTCATCAGCACACTTAGTGCAATGTGAGCCAGATGAACCGAGACTATTTCGTTGTATCAAAACTCTTCAGTGTGGCTAGACACGCGAGACGCTGCAAGCTGGAATCGAAACTTTACTGCAGACCGATAACACACCAACCCACAACCTAATAAAGTTAAAGAATACAAAGATGTGGATAATTAGATTCAGAAAATCATTTCGTATTTAGAAATAGCGTTAACGACCCAGCGTCCAGATCTTGTCATTTTGTACTTTAAATTAAAAAAGGTTCGTGATTGAGTTAACGGTCCCTTTTGAAGAAAATTTCGTCAGGGCACATCAGTGTTGGTTGAAAAAATATGAGGATTTGCGAGAACAATGTCACTGAAATGGCTAGATAACTAGTGTATTTCCTATCGAGGTTGGAAGCACAAACTCAGCCTCTGCATTCTTGACGAAAGCGCCTCCGGTGGTATAATGGTTAGCAAGCTCGACTAGCAAACCTACACGAGTGAGTTCGAGTCTCATTGGGTGCCCCTTTCATATGACCTTGTGCCACATCTAAGCCAAAAGCTTTGTAAATTACCTCTGCATTCTTGACTAATCTTGGACAGTCTCCATTAGACAAGAGGAAATACATAAAAAAAAAGATCCAAGATAAGGCTCTAACTATATCAGCGTAGATATGGCAATTCCATAGGGTGACGACAATCCAACAAAGTCTGATGGTATCGTGATTTACAGCTGGGTAAGCTCTGGGCTAGTGGTAATGATGCTTCGGCTCTGAAACCAAGCCTGAACCCAGAGTAATCGTCTGATGAAGGCTTTGTTAGAAGCAATGCTGCTTTATAATCATCAGCCATTGTGTGATACCTCTCTCTCTCTATATATATATATATATATATATATAGGATATGTCGGGGATATTTTGGCTGCAGATACTCTTGTCGGCATATTTAATTAAATGTGAAAGACAATAATTTAGATTTGTTTTTTTGTTTGTTTTTTATCGGCTTTTTCGTGTTGGCTAGCAAGTTGTCGCAATTTAGATTTTTCTTGGTCATTGTCGAAGACGTTAATACGGCCACACCACAGAATGTAAAACGTTTTACGTTAACTATGTTTTTTGTGGGGTTTTTTAATACAAGAGCGTTTATCATGCATACTTGACGTCATTTTGAACCCACGGTCTGTTGGTGCTGGTTTGATTGTGTAGAGATCAGGATCACGTGACAATGATTCACCGAAGCTGGAGAACAATGCACCCGTACTAGATGCATAAATCTATCGTATATATCTATTCAACACCTCGGCACGATCAGGATGTGACACAAGGTCAGTTTTTAAGCGGAGATTTGAATTCAGGTTTTTCCTTCCCCTAGTCCGGTTCCCATAACAAGATTAAAAAGTCAAGTCTGCCCTACTATTTACCCATAGCTGGAGGGAGTATAGTTGGGTTCATACCTTTCCCAAGGGTATTAGTGCTATGTGAAATACAAACTGCCAGCCCCAAGATTTGAACTTGGATCACTGAGTCCAATACTTATTTAAATTCCTGACCATTGACATTAATTTTTCTTCCTGATTTCCAATGCAAAAATCTACTCATCAACAATGCATTTAAATCATACTGTTAAAAGGTTTAGTCTGTCGGTAATGCTTATCTGTGTCGACATGAATCTTTCAGCGCGAATAATAGACTAAGATATGTCAGGAAATAACTTGCTTAAGACAGTCTTATTTGAATCAAACGACATTCACAAAGCTTCTACAATGTCAAACATGTCAGTGTTGTACACACGTTTTATTTTTATGCTGTTAGGTTAGATTATTAGATTTAATGGCTTATCAACCTTTGATGCTTATCTAATGACAAATCCTGAAAATAAACACATACACACGCACACACACACACACACACATATATATATATATATATATATACATGAAAATGTAGCGAGAACAAAAAACAAGTTGTTCTTATCTGTTGAAATACTTGCCGACGTAAGACGTTTCCGTTTTTTGACTTTCTTCACTGCTTGAAAGTTACTAAATGAAACGAAAGAAATGAGAAAGTTTTTTTTTAAATTCCTCTTCCGCTGGTAGCGCACTGTTTCAAAATTGTGTGATGAAACTCACATTCCCATATATATATATATATATATATATATATATGGGAATATGAGTTTCATATATATATATATATATATATATATATATATATGGGAATGTGAGTTGCATATATATATGTATATATATATATGGGAATGTGAGTTTCATCACACAATTTCGAAACAGTGTGCTCTTCCGGTTGTAGCGCACTGTTTCGAAATTGTGTGATGAAACTCACATTCCCATATGTATATATATATATATATATATATACACACACACATTCCCATATATATATATACATGGGGTGATTGTGTGTGTGATTTTAAAGTGAATCGTTTGTAGGTAGCCATATCTCTAAAGGAGTTAGAACGCAATAATTTTTTACACACTGTTAAATAGTTAAACAGTTTTATTTGAACCATACATGGGACTCTAACAGGTACTTTCGCTTCAGGTTAAAATAGACCTAGAAATATTTGTCATGAAGAGGTACTCCATATTCCCCAAAGGTCCAGGACAGGAGCCCTACCATCGGATGCAATTTAATGTCATATCCAGGACACTTGTTTGTGGTGGGGGCGTCTTACCCCCTCTGCAGAGATGTGGTCGGTGTATCATACAGCCCCAGCCGACTGGTCTCATTTCTTTGTGAGGATACGATATGGTAAGAGGCTTATTGCTAGCCACGATTCTTTTCGCAACAATAAGCATTTCAATAACTATTCTTTAGGACCTCGTTCAAACATATGTTACTATTTACCAACCCCTCCGCTCGGGCAGGATACGACACAAGGTCAATTTTTAAGCGGAGTTTAACAGGTTTCAATTCAGAGTTTTCCTTCTCCTAGACTAGTTGCCTAACCAAGGCTGAAGAACCTGGAGGGAGAATAATTGGATTCATACCTTTCCCAAGGGTATTAGTGCTATGTGAAATGCAATCAGTCTCGTCCAGGATTTGAACTCGAGTCGCCGTGTTCATTTCCTACGACGATAACGACTACACCACAGGCACCTCCTTCAAACATATGTTAGTTTTCTTTTTGATAATGGTGTTGTATAGCCATGACAATGATTAACTATACAAACACATAATGCATATACGTATGCATACAGAATCATAACGAAACAATAATAAAGACGAGCAAAGACTTCGTTTAGAAAAATAAACCTCTCACTTTATTTGAAAGGTTTGTGTGTGAGAGAGAGTTGGAGACCGAACAGAACTACAACATATTGACCCCCACTCTTATGGCCATCAGTGTTTCTTTCCCGTTCTCCTGATGTTGCTCAACCGGAGGCCTGGGGGCCCATTCCGCTGGGTGCTGGCTTTCTCTACCACATCTTGTCACCAACGGGTCTGGTCTCCAAAAAAACTGACTTCCCGTCGTCACCAAGTTATATAATAGTTCAATCGCCCACTCAATCTTTGGAATGGCATGTTCGATCGTCATGCAGTTCACAGGTCACTCTCTTCTGGTGCATCAGTCTATGACTGTACCGTGGGATTTTAACCCTGTCCCCTATTGTCAGCCAAGTTCGCCCACGCCAATGGAATATGCAACTTCCGCGTCTTTGGAATGGCATGTTTGGCCGGGTCGAAGGTCAGAATGCAACAATGGGTTCCATCGAATTCTAAACCTCTTCATCTTTTTTTTCTTTTTTAAAGGAATGGAGGCAATGCGTTTATCCTTGTAGAATGTGGGCCTGGGGACCCTAGTTTTTATCTTGGATGATGTTGTTTGTGTTTCACAAATACCCTTGGGAAAGTCAATGCTTTTTTTGTCGGCAAATCTCGCAAAGATTAAGTAAGTATTCGATTAAAAGTGTAATTTCTGAAGAATACACGGATTGCATCTCTGCCGAGGGGTAAGATCCCCCAAAGAGTATCCTGAGGCCCAGTCGGCTGGGGATGTAGAATACACCAACTGCATCTCTGAAGAGGAGTAAGACTCCCCCGAGTGTCCCAGTTGGCTGAGGCTATAGAATACACCAACAGCATCTCTGCTGAGGAGTAAGACCCCTCCCCAAGTGTCCTGACATTAAAAACCTTATGGTGAGGCTCAAGTAGCGCTAGAGCTTTAGTCAATGCGGAGAAACTCTTCATTACCATCGTTCCCAGGTCGACTCTGGCCCAGAGTGGTGGCCCCTGTTGGGGTCCTATATATGGGTCAAATAGAACTTTTTCAAATTTAAACTGTGTTCATTGACATTTAAAGTGAGCGCAAAGAAATGACTCATGCTCAACTGAAATGTTTGAAATAAAACTATGTAATCGTTTAACTGTATGCAAACAAATGACTGATATTTAATTGAATTGTTAGTGAAACGTAGCAATACTTCGAAATTATTTCACTTTATTGACATGCTAAATTGAATTGTTTGAAATTGAAGAGTTTGATGATTTAACTGTGTGTAAACAAATGACTGATATTTAATTGAATTGTTAGTGAAACGTAGCAATACTTCGAAATTATTTAACTTTATTGACATGCTAAATTGAATTGTTTGAAATAGAAGAGTTTGATGATTTAACTGTGAGTAAACAAATGACTGATGTTTAATTGAATTGTTAGTGATACATAGCAATATTTGAAAACATTTAACTGTGAGAAAACAAAAGATTAATAGTAAATAGAATTCTTCGTATTAGATAAAAACGAGGGAAAACATTTAACTATTTACAAAGAAATTAGCTCTGGCTTCTTAAAAATGTTATCTACAAAATGTGTTTAAAAATCATATATTCAATGTATATGTATAAAAAAGATTTGGCATTAAATAAGCTACAATGGGTGATATTCCATAAAACCAAACCAAACCAAACCAAATCATATACATTTGATATATATGTATAAAGAGAATTTGGTATTAAATAACCTCCTATGGTTAATAAAGTATTAATCCTAAACAAACCACATCATATATATTTAATGTAGATGTATAAAGATTTATTTGGCATTAAATAACCTACAATTGTTGATATGCCATAAATCCAACCAAACCAAATCATATATGTATATATATATATATATATATTGTACAATATTCCATAGTATATTACAATACAACATATCCCTCCACCATGATATTTAGTGTGATTCGGGCCTACCATACTACACTCGCCTATTTTTTTTTTCGGCTCTACTATAGCAAAGTTTGCTACAATTGCGTTCTCCCATGCGGGAAACAAACTCAAGTTTATCGCGCCATATCTTCACTCACACATACTCTAAACACCACTTACACATCCACACACAATAATACCCAACTATAATCCTCCACGCACACACTCACCGGCACACATAAAGATTTGTACGCAATTCCAACGGTTTTTTATTGTGTTTTTCGATTTCTTCGTTTCCTTTCGTTATCTACCTGATGGTTGTTGTTTGTAAACTCCATGAAACCACAGGTCACAGATAAACTTCCATGGCATTAAATATATAAATCTAATATATATATATATATATATATATATATATATATATATATATATATATTACCATTATTATTATATAATAGCTCTATCTGAAATACTGAGTACTCTCCAAATTATATAGCACTTGGTTCACCACAAACCCAGGAAGAGAATTAGTGACAACCAACACTGTTACAATATATATATATATATATATATATATATATATATAAAGGATTTGGCATTAAATGACCTACAATAGTTGATACGCCATAAAGCCAAACTAAACAAATCAAACCAAATCATTTAATCTCCTGTACACTGTCTTTAACTAATTTGCACCAAAGTTAAAGATTTTATCTCATTCCTGCATATTGACAAATCTCCAGATGAAAATATTTCCGGATCTTAGACAGTTTTAGAGAGAAAATCAGGAAAGTAGATATATAATAGAAATGTATAAAATTTTTGTTTGTTTGTTTGTTTTTGAATAAAAAATACAATAAAGATATAATTTAGGAATCAGATATACGTAAAGTTTGGAAAGAATTATGTTTATGGAAGTAATATATTTGTGATAGCTGACATCTTTGTGGTAATGTTATGCAAATATAAGCTCCAATTTCATATGTCCTACTTCATTCTTTACTTCATTTGAGAAACTAAAACTGTCTACAGAGACGCTGAAAATGTCATGCTTGAAATTGGTTATGAAAATAAATTCCCCAAATAGCAAGATAACCGCCAGCGATAACAATCACATCAGTGTGAATGACACTATAGTAAAAAAAAAAAGATGGACGAATTTTAATTTTTGGATTCAGTGATTCCAAGAATTCTCATTGATGTCAGAACAAGGAAAACTCTTGCTAGATAGACTTAAAATAGAACTATGACAATTAATTAAAATGTCTTTCAAAATAAATCAAGTTTCACTGCTGTGATCGAATGACCTGTCTCCCCTGCAGTCAACAGAATAATCAATATAAGAGATAGTCCATCGACAGACTCGAGGCTCACGGTTCCGACTTCCGTCAGACTCCGACAAGACTTCCATCGAGACACTTCGTCAAGACTCTGATTTACAACTAGAGACCTAGTACCGCTTTACCATAGCTTTCTTGTTTATATCTTCCACGATATATCATTCACCTATATCAGGGCTTCACAAAATTGTCCATATACATCTCTACGGACGAATAACGGTGGTTGAGTTTGATAGAGTTTGGGTTATTTGTTAAAGGCATATCAACTTTCGTGGGTTATTTAATGCTAGAGCCATACTTATAATAGGACCCGTAGCCGGAGGAATAAGTAAGTTTACACCTATCCCAAAGGTATTAATCCGGAAATAAATGCTATAGTTCGACTCGAGTTTGAACTCACAAACTACGATATCACAATCCAGCACGTAAGTTACTACACCACAAAGGACTCTCTATGGATAAGATTTTGACAGTGTGAATAAAATCATAGGGGTCTACAGAGGGTGAATTAAATAGTCTGCATTTATCATCATCATCATCATGTCGTGCCACCCGCACGGATATCCCTTACCCTCTCTCGCCACTTTTCCCTATCGTTCATCGCCTCCGGCAGGTCTTCTGGACTACATCCCGTATCTTCACATATCTGCTGTATGTATGTTCGAGCTGGTCGTCCTGCTTTTGCTCGGCCATATGTGGGGGTCCATAGGAGTACATCACTTATGAGCTCGTCTCTGCTCCTCCAGCAGTGTCCTGCGTGGTTCGTCTAACTTGGATAATTTTCGTGATGAGAGGTAGATGGCCGTATAGTTAGTGCTTTGTGGCGTGTTGTCGCCAGGACTTGTTTAATATTGCTCGCAACATCCTTGTGTAGTTGCCGTCTAGCTTCTTTTCGAGCCGTTTTGTCAGCGTCTAAGTGGTGCATCCATACAGCAGTATCGACACGACTGCTACTTGGAAGAAACTGCGTTTCATTTTATCGGTCAGGTCTGATTTCCATATGACCGATAGCTTATCAATAGCTGTCCATGCCTTTGTTAGCCGTGTGTCAATGTCTTTTTCAGTTGATGAGACACTGCTTCCTAGGTAGGTGAATTTGTCAACCAGTTCCAGAGAGGTTCCGTCTAGTGTGGAAATGTCGCCTACTTAATTAAAACACATATATTCAGTTTTGTGTGGACTGACATGGAGGCCAATGCCTGCGGCGGCTCGTTCCAAACCTGTGAGAGTCCCATCTGTAGATCAAATAGAACTGTTTAAGAATTTACTAAGGATAATTATTAATCACAAATGAAAAATGTAATCATTAATGTTAGCTAACAATATTTGAAACCATCTAACTGTGTTTAAATGAATAAGCTTTAACCCGTTAAACATAAAGTTACCTACAGATTATTTACTTGCAAATCAAATTTAAGCAGGATTTGGCATTATGTAACCAACAAGGGTTGATATGACATAAAGATTAATGAATATAAGATGAAGGAACGCTTTGAAGGCGGTGATTTTCAGATCAAACTCGCAAACCTTCAAACGAATATTCGTGATCTCCTCAGTGTCCTCCAAACACTTCCTTCTCATTAAAAACTTATTCAAGAATTAAATGTAAATCTGTGTTTATAGTTTACAGATTCTTTTCTCAAATAAAATTATCTTCAACACTAGAAAATTAGTTATACTTTATGAATGAATGAATTTATTTGTGGTTGAATGGAAATTAAATTTGCTGCCAAGGAGTGTATTAAATAAGAATATATAGCTGTAACAATATATATATATATATATATATATATATATGGGGAGTGTATACCAGTAATATATATATGTGTGTGTGTGTATACGTATATATATATATATATATATATGAACAAAAATGAGAATTCAAATATGAATAAATCATTAATATTGCTTATTTCTTTACCAAACCTAGTGAAAAAACATTTGCGTGCTTCAACCACACACACACACACACACACACACATATATATATATATACACATATATATATATATATATATATATATATACATACACAGACCCACAGATATATATATATATAAGACAAATTATAGTCACCTAGACAGGAAATATTTTTCATTTAGCTAATTGTTATGTTACTTCACCAGTAGATTATATATATGTATATATATATATATGTGTGTGTGTGTGTGTGTGTGCGTGCGTGTGTGTGTGTGTGCGTCTTTGTATGTTGAGGAACCTGGCTCATGTGTTTGCATTAGTTTAATAAAAACACATTAGCCAGGTGCCTCAATTGTAGCAACCTCCCCCACAGAGTGTCCTGGATATGACACTAAACAATCTGATGGTGAGGTTCCAGTAATGCTGGAGCTTTTGAGAATGCAGAGCACCCCTCTATTGCCATTGCTCCGAGGTTCACTCTGGCCCGTGGTGGGAGCACCTGATAGGGCCCTATCTATGGCTCCAATTGAACTAAATGCATACTTATGCTAAATTGAATTGTTTAACTTAACTGAATAGCTTGAAATAGAAATGTTTTTCACGATCAAACCGTATTTACATTTAAACTGCGTGCTAATGCTAAACTGAATTGTTTGAAATGTAACTGTTTTTAACATTGAAAATGTATTAACACTAAACTGTTAAATATTTTGACATTAACTGTGTGTAAAAAACTGTACTTATACTAAACCTAATCATCTGAATTAGAACTGTTTGACAGAAAATATACTGTGTACTTACATTTATACTGCGTGCTTATGCAAAACTGAATTATCTTAAATGGAATTGTTTTTTGACATTGAAACTGTACTTACACTAAACTGAATTATTTAATATAGAATTGTTTTGACATTTATCTGTGTGAAAACAAAATCTGTGCAAATACTAAACTGAATTAGCTGAATTAGAACTGCTTGACTAAACTGAATAGCTTGAAATAGAAATGTTTTCACAATTAAACTGTACTTACATTTAAATAGCCTACAAAGCTTGATATGCTATAAAACCCAACCAACTAACAACCATTAAATAACCCCCAAGTGTTGAAATGCCGTAAAACACAATCAACAGCCAATCAACAAACAAACCAAGTATTTCAAAAAATTCTATATGCGAACGAATTTATCTCGGATAGAATAACATAGCCCAGTAGGCTGGGATGGTTGAATATACTTCCCTGCAGAGGTGTAAGACCACTCCACAACGAGCGTCCAGCATATGACATTAAACAATCTGATGGTAAGGCTCCTATAATGCTGGAGCTTTTGGGAATGCTGAGTAACCCTTCATTGCTATCGCTCCCAAGTCCACTCTGTCTCGAAGTGATTGCACGTGATAGGGTCCTATTGATGGGTCAAATAGACCTGTTTGACATTTAAACTGTGTGCAAACAAATGACTTATGCTAAATTGAAATGTTTGGAAGAAAACTGTTTGATCAATTAATTGTATGTAAACAAATGACTGATGTTTAATTGAATCGTTTGTTATTCACAGAAATTCTTGAAACTGTGTGCAAACGCTTGAGTAATGTTGCATAGAATTATTAGTGTTTGATAGAAATAATTGAAACCCTATAAGTGTGTAAAAACAATATCATTAAGATTGGTTGGTTGGTTAGGTTTTTTATGGCATTTCAACCTTTGTAGATTATTTAACACCAAATCCATTTTTATTCAAATAATTAGTTCTATTTCAAACAATTCAGTTTAGCATAAGTACACAGTTTAATTGTCAAAAACAATTCTATTTCAAGCTATTCAGTTTAATCAAATAGTTTTAATTCAAACAATCCAGTTTAGTATAAGTATAGCTTTTGTTTACACACAATTAAATGTCAAAACTTTTCTATTTCAAACAATTCAATTTAACGTAGTACAGTTTCAATGTCAAAGACAGTTACATTTCAAACAATTCAGTTTAGCATAAGTACGAATATTAAATGTCGAAACATTTCTATTTCAAGTAAATCAGTATAGCGTAATTACCCAATTTAGTTTTATCTAACCCATAGATAGGACCCTATCAGGACACTCGTGGGGGGGGTCTTACCTCTCTGCAGAGAAGCAGTCGGTGTATTTTACAGCCACAGCCGACTGGGCAATATCCATACGAGTATGTAAACAAATTTGTTTAAACTCTTTTAAAAATGAAATTACCTCCAAATTATTCACTAACAAATCATACATGTATATCCATTTAAACCTATACGGATGACTGATGTTATATTGTTACTGTTACATAGAAATACTTGAAACCATTCAACTGATAGTAAATAGAAATATTCGTGTTTGGTAGAAATACTTGAAACCATATATCTGCGTACAAAAGAAAGAGCTCAGGCTCGTTTAAAAATCTATCTGAAAAATGAGTTTGCAAATCATATATATCTAATATACATGTAAAAGCAAGATTTGGAATTTAATAATCAACAATGGTTAATATACCAAAAACCCAACCAACTTAATCATATATGTTTAATGTATATGTATGAAGAAGATTTGGCAGTAAATAACCGACAAGGATTGATATGCCATAAACCCCAACCCAACCAAATCCTAGTTTATATGCATACACTGGATTTGACATTAAATAACCTACAATGGTTGATATGCCATAAAACCCAACCAAACCAAATCCTATATATTTAATATATATGAATAAAGAGGATTTAGCATTAAATAACCAACAATGGTTGATATGCCATAAAACCAAACCACACAAAATCATATATAACTAATATGTGTGTATAAAGAGGATTTGGCATTAAATAACTAACATTGGTTGATATGCCATAAAACCAAAACCAAACCAAATCATATATATTTAATATATATGTATAATGAGGATTTGGCATTAAATAACCCACAATGGTTGATATGCCATAAAACCCAACCAAACCAAATCCTATATATTTAATATATATGTAGGATTTGGCATTGAATAGTCAACAATAGTTGATATTCTAAGAAGCCCAACCGATCAAACAAGGCTTTTATATGGCTGTCTGATATCGAAAGGTGCTTCATCGATCAGAATCAATCACTCTTACTTGAATCATTACTAATACATCATGTCATCTATAGTTTATGTTTGGAGGTGTCCGTGTCATTGTGGTTAATGTGCAGAACTGCAACATTGAAGTCTTATCTCTTCTGCGAAAGGTTTTATATATATATATATATATATATATATATATATATATATATATATATATATATATATATATATATATTGTCATCCACAGACAGACCTTTTTTTCTATCAGAACTCTTCAGTGTGGCTAGACAGGCTAGATTCCCGAAGCTGGGGTCGAAACCTGGCTGACTGAAAAGCTAATCCAAGATTCTACCACCAAGCCACGAAGAAATCAGCGCAAGCGAAGGAAATTTAAACGCTTATGTATCACATTTATTTTTGTTTACATATATCCGCTTAACGGCTACCGAGAGCTCAATTCATTTGAAGAGCCTTGCTTTACGCTAGTGGCAACCATTACTTCCCTCGCTAGAGATCTCAACCCCACAGGGGTTGGAGAGCATATATAATGTCATACACTGACAGACCTGTTTAGTTCTATCAGAACTCTTCTGTGTGTCTAGACAGGCTAGATTCACGAAGCTGGGATCGAAACCTGGCTGACTGAAACGCCAATCCAAAATTCTACCACTCAGCCACGAGGAAACCAGCGCAAGCGGAGGGAACTTAAACGCTTATGTATATATATAGAGAGAGAGATGTGGATGATGTGGGAGATAGATAGATAGATAGATAGATAGATTTTATCGGATCGATCAGACTTGAAGCGATATTTCTTCCACGCACTGATTGACAATACTACAGTATGGATGCACCACATGGACGCAGATAAAACGCTCAGGGAAAAAATTTGACGGAAACTGCAAGAATGCTACAAGTTATATTGAACAAATCCTGGAAGTAAGACTCCACGAAGCAAGAGCTGTACGGCCACTTACCTCCCATCTCTAAAACCATCCAAGTAAGGTGGACAAGACTTATGGTACACTACTGGAGAAGCCAGGACGAACTCATAAATGACATTCTCCTCAGAACCCCTTCACATGGTCATGCTAGTGTTAGCCGACCAGGAAGAACTTATTGACATCAGCTCTGATTGGACACAGGATACAGTATGGAAGACCTGCCGAGAGCAATGGATGATAGGAATGGATGGGGAGAGAGAGAGAGTCAGGAAAATCCGTGCATCAGCGCGACTTAATGATGATGATTATGATATACATATATATATATATATATATAGTACTAGAAGACATACATGACAAAAAGGAAACAATGAACTGCAATGAATAAACAAGGCTTAAAATTTTAATGTAAGAGTATATAAAAAAAATAGTTCCCCTGAGAACGTGTAAATTTCATTTTTTAATGATGGATTTATTATGCTGTTCTCATAGCGGAACATGTCAATCCGTTTTTTTATATTGTCTTCCTATTTCACACACACACACACACACACACACACACACACACATATATATATATATATATATATATATATATATATATATATATATATGAGAACCATTAATTTGCAGGGTCTATTTCAGCTAACTCGAAATCATTCTGAGATTTTCTTTTGAAATTTTCTAAATTCGAGCGAGCGTGTCCAGTAAATTGACCGCGCCCATTAACGAAGTATTTGCCCTCCTACTTAAGTGGTTGGGAAAAAAAGCACAAAAACAAAAACAGATGATTTTAAATGTTTATTTATTTATTTATTCATCTATTTATTTGTTTGTTCGTCTTTTAAAAGGAGGATGCCAAATAAATGGATTCAAATTTTGCTATTAAACCAGTTGAATACCCGTAAATCTTATAAATTCAGTCGAGATGAATTCACCAAAAACGCCTTAGCTTCGTTTGCACATGGTCCAAGTGACACTAGCAATCTCCACCTCACATACTTTATTCTCACGGTCAAACCGACTAGCAGATCACACTTGCACATTGGGGTTCACAAATTTTGACTTTAAGCATCAGATTGTTTATTAGGTTCCCCTCATACGTTAGCGGTGGTTTGCAAAAACATCCAATGGCATGAGTGAAGATAATACAGAAAATTAAATGGTTAAACAAGGATTAGCTTGTTCAGGATTTAGATTAAAGATTACTAAATAACAGCTTATACTGTATACAACCTAAGACTTGATTATGGTCTAGTTTGATTTAGTTAGAATGGTACATCAACTATTGAAGGTTATTTAATGCAGAATACATTTTTACACATATAAAGAGTTCTATTTCAAACAATTCAGTTTAGCATAAATACACTGTTTACTTCTATTTGAACATAAGATAAGAGGACCCTATCAGATGCAGGCACTCTGGGACAGAGTGGACATGGAAGCGATGGCAATGGAGGTGCCCGTGGTGTAATGGTTATCGTTCAAGGAAATGGACACGGCGACACGAGTTCAAATCCTGAACGAGACTGATTACATTTCACATAGCACTAATACCCTTGGGAATACCCATGAATCCAATTACTATCCCTCCAGCTATGGGTAAATAGTAGGGCAGACTGGGTTCTTCAGCCTTGGTGAGGAAACTAATCTAGGAGAAGGAAAACTCTGAATTCAGACCTGTTAAACCCCGCTTCTTGGGTAAATATGATGAAGGGGTACTCCGCATTTCCTAAAGCTCCAGCATTACTGAACCCTCACCATCTCTTTGTTTAGTGTCATATCAAGAACAATTGTTGGGGGAGTCTTACACTCCTGAAGAGATGCAGTCAGTGTATTCTGTAGTCTCAACTGACAAGGCCACTTATTTAGGGGTCTTACCCCTCTGCAGAGACGCAGTCAGTGTATTCTGCAGTCTCAACTGACAAGGCCACTTTTTTAGGGGTCTTACCCCTCTGCAGAGATGCAGTCAGTGTATTCTGCAGTCTCAACTGACAAGGCCACTTATTTAGGGGTCTTACCCCTCTGCAGAGATGCAGTCAGTGTATTCTGTAGTCTCAACTGACAAGGCCACTGATTTAGGGGTCTTACCCCTCTGCAGAGACGCAGTCAGTGTATTCTGCAGCCCTAGCAAACTGGGCCACCAAAGACTTGAGGTCCTGGCAAATCAAAGCCTGTGCTTTACCGAAGTAAAATAGCGACGAACCAGTTCAGTATTTAAATGGGTGACCACTTCATAACAGTAGACACTGTAAACAATTTGAGACTTGTGGACCAGGCTAATCAGACCTCTGTATATTACAAGATATACGGTAAATTTTCACTAAAGTTAAGCAAAGATAAGCCAGCTCAGTATTATAAGGGTGACTACTTATAAGTTGCAGTATCGTAATGAATGTTAGGCTCGAGGGACAGAATAAGCATTGAATATTTTGAGTTTTAATGGGGTTTTAAATGAAAGTTGGAACGTATATATTCTAAATACGAGGCTTATTCAATAAGAAAAAAGTAAAGTTGGCGACCAAAGTCGAGAGTGACCCGAGGGCTCCCTTTTCGATAGCTACTACACCGAGATGTAGAGGAGGGCACTACTCCTTTCCCTGGATTGCTCCACTTTACCCTTGATCCCTACCTTATATTGCTGAGTGCTAAGCAAGGAGGCATCCATTTTTTGAATCTTTGGTATGCCTCGACCTGAAATTGAAGCTAGGTCTCCTGTACCATTGGTGAACACTCTAACCATCCAATAAATAAGATAAAATATTGCCAAAAGAGTTGGCAAAAGGGTGCACTGTTTATATTTGTATGTTTTTCAAAGAAATCAATAGAGATGGGTCATTTCATGTCCTAGAACACTGTCACCTGTTTTTACTAACCATTACACCCGGAACATTTTCTTTACCAGAGAGTCAGTGCGTTTTTACTCAATAGACTGTCAATTCGACTCGGGCTCAAAGTGACAAACCCATATTTGTAAACAATTTCGACTAAAACATCCTTTTCCGTGCATATCACACATTCTTATCTTTTCGGACTATTGTCTTCATCTTTATTGTTATTTCCACAACGTTTCGGCCGATATATCCTCCGGCCTTCTTCAGGAGTTTGTCGAACTCGGGAACCTACACGGAACTTCGACCTACGTCCTTTATTGAATCCACAGGAGTCGCCTGTTCTGGTTCTGTTAGCCATAACCGGCTACAAGTGTTGAATGTCCCTGTATTGTTACTCACCTGCAATCAGGATTGGACCTGCAACTCCCAAATGATTGTCTCCTTAGTTCGACAAACACCTGAAGAAAGCTGGAGGACGTATCGGCCAAAACATAGTGGAAATGACAATAAAGACGAAGGCAATAGTCCGAAAACTCTGAATCATAAAAATCATCAAGCTTCGTCTTAGACAATTAATATCACACATTCCTCAATAAATTTAAAACAGTTGGCATTTTTCTGCCACCAAAAATTTGATATCAGACATCTGTTAAAGACCGGAACATATTATTTGGTTTTCCGTCATTTTGAATAGCCTCAAAACTAATATTTGCGCGAATGAAATAATATTTTGCAATAAACCAGTTCCAAACAAATACATATCTAGAAAAAAATTCAGAAAAAACGATATGTGCATATATATATATATATATATATAGGCAAGCTGATAGCGGAATCATATGTGTATGTGAGAAAAAAATTATTTAAAAAATAAAAGAATGTTAGGGCCCTTTCTTCCGGTACTCTTCAAACGATCACACCGGAGAAACAATTAAAAACGGGTTGTGTGAATTGGGAAAAGATGTGACAAAAACGGATGTGACAAAAATAAAATGGGGAACTTTATGTCACGCCAATGTTAAAAATGTCTCCCAAAATATGTACATTATGACTGGATCTCCGTCTACATAGAGAGGGGTGGTCTAAAGAAATGTAGATCGCCTCTAAGATGTTAAAATGGATTTTACTCTTAGCTCTATGCAGAACATATATATATATATATATATATATATATACCAAAGTAAAAGTCCGTTCTCCGGATGGAGGCACAGACTACATCGACATTGTACCAGGTGTATACACATTAGCCCCATATATCCTTATCATCTGTCTAGACTACGTGCTTAGAACATCTATCGATAAAATCAAAGAAAACGGTTTCATGCTGACAGAGGAAAGAAGCAGAAGGTACCCCGCAAAAGCAATTACCGATACCGACTACGCCAATGACATAGTGCTTCTAGCAAATGCACCCGCCCAAGCCGAAACCCTGCTACATAGTCTGGAACGAACAGCTGCAGGTATTGGCCGACATGTCAAAGCACAGAAGAAATATGTATGTGCTTTAATCAAACAGGTGACATCTCCACACTAAACGGTAGCTCTCTGAAACTTGTTGACAAGTTCACCTACCGAGGGAGCAGTGTATCATCAACCGAGACAGACACCAACACGTGACTAGCAAAGGCATGGGCAGATAACGATAGGCTATCGGTCATGTGGAAGTCAGAACTGACCGATAAAAGGAAACGCAATTTCTTCCAAGCAGCGATCGTATTGATACAGCTATATGGATGCACTACATGGATGCTAACTAGACGTATGGTGAAAAAGCTTGACGGCAACTACACAAGAATGCTGCGAGCAATATTGAATAAGTCCTGGAGGCAGCACCCTACAAAGCAGCGGCTGTACGGCCACTAACTATCCATCAGGAAAACTATAAAAAATTAGATGAACCAGACATGAGGGACACTGTCAAAGAAGTAGAGACGCGCCCATGAGGGATGTACTCCGGTGGACCCCTTCACATGGCCGAGCAAAGGCAGGACGACCAGCTCGAACCTACACATAGCAGTTCTGTGTCGATGCGGGATGTAACCCTGAATACCTACGGAAAGCTATGGACGATAGGGAGGGGTGGTGAGAGAGGGTCAGGGATATCCGTGCTGATGGCGCGACTTGATGATGACGATGATGATATATATGAATCTTTTCAAACATATATATATATATAACTTTTTTTATCTCCGTAACTGGCATGACGTTTAGAGTGTTCGCTAATGGCCCGAGAGACCTGGCTTCAATCCCCCATCGAGTCATACCAAAGACTCAAAAAATGGTACTTGATTCCTCCTTGCTTAACACTCAACATTATAATGTAAAGAGTAGAGTGGAGCAATCCAAGGAAAGAAATTGCGCCCTCCCCTAAACCTTGGTATAGGAGCTATTGAAAAGGGAGCCCTCGGGTCACCTTCGATGAAGGTCGCCAACTTTAATTATTTGTTGAATGAACTTCGTTTATTTTAAAATTGGGTTTTTAATGTTCGTCTTAACACATTGTCTGATTCTGAAGGAGCGTGAATAAAGTGTTTTCCAAGTTCAAATGATAAAATTTGAAAAATTATGAATTAAACGTCAAACAATCTCTCTCTCTATATATATATATATAGTCATCCACAGACAGATCTGTTTCGTTCTATCAGAACTCATCAGTGTGGCTAGACAGTATCTCCCCGTAGCTGGGATCGAAACCCGGTTGACTCAAACGCCAATGGAGGGTGGTTTATGGCGCATCAAACCATGTTGGTTATTTAATGTGAAAACCTGGATAAGGCTGTTTGCCTTATCCATGTTTGGTGCTAATACATGTGGAATAAATGTGGCACTAATACACGTAGGAAATGTATGAATTCAAGTATTCTCTCTCCGGCTATGGATAACTCACAGGACAAACTGTGTTGTTTCTTTTGTTTGGCTACCAGTGTAGAAGAAGGAAAACTCTGAATTCAAACCTTTTAAACTATACTTAAAAAATTGACCCTGAGTCACACCATGAAGAGGTGTTGGCTAAATACATATATATTGAATTTGTAAGCGAATAGTTTGTAGGTAACTTTACTTTTAAACGTGCTAGTGTTTGCACACAGTGAAATAGTGTCAAGTATTGCTATTTACTATTTATAATTTTATTTATCAAGTATTTCAATCTAATATGAACAATTTGCATACAGCAGTATTGTTTCAAATAATTCATAATGATAATATTCTTTAGCAAATGATTGAACAGTTCTTTTTGATTCTTAGATGGAATCCAAACAGTAACTTCCACTGTGGGATCAGAGTGGACCTGGGAGTAGTGGCAATGAAGGGGTACTACGCATTCCCCAAACTCCAGGATGGAGCCTCACCATAAGATGCAGTTTAGTGTTATCCTACAATGTGCATGCATGTGATGATGTGTAATAGACAGAAAGTTATGGGTTCTGTGGGTGCAAGTGTTTATCCTATTTACCCAACCCCTCCGCTCGGGCAGGATATGACACTAAGCGGAGTTTAACAGGTTTGAATTCAGAGTTTTCCTTCTCCTAGACTAGTTGCCTCACCAAGTCTGTCCTACTATTTATCCATAACTTGAGGGAGAATAATTGGATTCATACCTTTCCCTATATGAAATGCAACCAATCTCGTCCAGGATTTGAACTCGTGTCGCCGTGTCCATTTCCTACGACGATAACCATTACACCACGGGCACTTCAAGTGTTTATAGATGTGTGAGAATAAGTCTACGAATTTATGCAAGTGTGAATACGGGTATGCATTTACAAAAGAAAAAAAAAAGAAAAAAAAATTGTTTAAAAAGAAGACTGCAAAGAAAATCATTACAGACATTATCTCTCCTCACCGACGCCTCCACCCTGATCTGTAGACATGTTTAATGCTCCGTTCTCACCCACCTAACACTATCGAAAAGCCCTCCACACCACGTCACACATGGTCGAAATTGATCAGCCGTAAGTCTTGTGGGCATTCTTGATTGACGTCAGTTGAGCCAGAACCAAAAGAGAAAAATAAAAAACAAAACAAAACAAAAATGAAGAAAAAATACGTACATTTTATAATTTCAGAATGGAGAGTATTAAGAGTCTTTGAGAATCTTACAGTGAATCAATCATTTTTAGAGCACTTCTTGAATGGGGGTAAATTTTACCCTTGGAGTAAATTCGGCTTAGAATTAAATCTTTACTTGGATAAAGGAGCTTCTACACATTCTAACTAAAATCTTATTTTTATCTATTCGAAAAACAATGATTAATATTAATATATTATAAAATATGAAATATATAAATTTGGTTGTCTGGGTGCGATAAGTCCATACACTGAAGTCTTTTGTGATTTTTGAAACAAAAGATTACAGTCAAATATTATCAAACATAATGAATTATCGGTTATTACTAACTAGTATTCAATAAGTGATTATTATTATATATTATTAGATATTATTCATCAAGTGATTTTCATTGAATTATACTGAATAAGCGATTATTAGATATTATTTAAAAGCGATTATTATAAGATGTTGATATTATTAAATCGACGATAATTATTAGATGTAATTAAATATTTCTAATTAGCAATTATTACTAAATATTATTAGATATTATTAAATAAGTGATTATTATCAAATATTTTGAAATAATCGATTATAATTAGATATTAAAAAAAGCAATTATTATTGAATATTATTAAAAGTTATTTAAAGAATTATTTTAAAATGATATTGAGCATTATTAAATAAATAATCATTATTGAATATAATCAAATTAGTGATTGTTATAAGAATTATTAAATACTATTAAATAAACTATTATAATTGAATATCAAATATCATTTGATATTAAATAAGCTATCATTAATTATTAAATATAATCAAATAATTGATTATTTTTCCATATCATAAGGGATTATTATTAAATGTTATTATATCAGCACTTGTTATTGAACAGCATTAATTGAATTATTTATTATTATTATTCAATATTATCAAATATTATAAAGTAAGTTATTTTTATTAAATATTATTATAATTATTAGATAACTGATTAATGTCAAATACGATTAAATAAACGGTTATTATTGTTAGTAGCTTTTATAATTAAAATGATATATTATTCAAATCAGTGCACTTTCGGTCTTGAAATTAATAATGGCTTCAACCAATTACAGAAACAGTCCAGTTGTCTGGGTCTGTGAAATACACCGACTGCATCTCTGCAAAGTGTTGAGTTGACGTGATGAATGGAAGAACCACAAAACTTTGTTATGAAAACATAACTCTCTTTATTCTTCTTGGCGTCAAAGCTTCTGTATGTTTATGTGAGACAAAGACAGGGAGGTTAAGACAGACTGCTGTACTGACCCATAACTTTTCTTCTCTTGACCCTACCACGCTGTGTAATCTTCAAGGCCCCACCTTCTCGGCCGCAAGCTTAGACTGACTGACTGACTGAGACTTAGACTCTCTGTATATCACGTGGGCAACTGCGTATATCATTTCATATCAACACATATTCCGTTAAACCACTAGACCACATCTGCTTCACAGTTGTGTCTTGTGCAGAGAATCTCGGATTGAAAGCTCGGCCAAGGGTCAGTATGCAATAAGAAGGTTAAGACTCGCCAAACTCCTGGATATAACATGAAACCATCTGATGATAAGGTTCCAGTGTCGGAGATTTGGGGAACGTGGAGTGCCCCTTCATTTCCATTGTTCCCTGGACCAATCTAACCAGGAGTGGTAGCAGCTGATAGAGTCCTATCTATGGGTCAAGTAGAACTGTTTGATATTGAAACTGGGTGCAAACAAATGACATGCTAAATTGAATTGTTAGAAATAGAACTGTTCGATCATTTAACTGTGTTGAATTGTTAGTAACACATAGCAATACTTGGAACTATTTAATTGTGTGCAAGCGAATGAGTATTATTTAATAGAATAACTAATGTTGAATAGCAATACTTGTAACCACTTCACAAATTATTAATATTTAAAAGAATTGCTTGTGTTAGATAGCAATAGTTTAAACCATTTAACTACATAGAAATAAAAGCAAATTAATTTTGACTCATTTAAATGAAATTACTCAGAAATAATTCCCTTATAAATCATAAATGTGTGTCCATTTATATGTGCATAAATAAATGGTTAAAAGTAAATAAAAGGATTCGGGTTAGATCAAAATACTTGAAATATCCAACTGTGTGCAAATAAAAAAAATTAGCTCAGGCTCATTTAAAAATGTTACTTAATATGTGTTCAGAAATCTTATATCTAATATATATATATATATATATATATATATATATATATATGTGTGTGTGTGTATAAAGAGGATTTGGCATTAAATAACCTACTAGGGTTGATATGCTATAAAACCCAACCAAAGTAAATAAGATATATTTAATGTATATCTATAAAGAGGATTTGGCATTAAATAACCTACAAGGGTTGGTATGCCATAAAATCCAACCAAACCAAATCAAATGTATTTGATATATATGTATAAAGAGGATTTGGTATTAAATAACCTACTAGGGTTGATATGCCATAAAATCCAACCAAACCAAATCAAATGTATTTAATATATATGTATAAAGAGGATTTGGTATTAAATAACCTACAAGGGTTTATCTGCCATAAAACCTAACCAAACCAAATCAAATATATCTAATATATATCTATAAGGAGGATTTGGAATATAATAACCAGCAAGGGTTAATAAGCCATAGAACCTAACTAAACCAAATCCTATTTATAATATATATATATATATATATATATATATATAAAGAGGATTCGGCATGAAATAACCCACAAGGGTTTATATGCCATAAAACCCAACCTAACCAACCAACCGAATAAAGGAAGTAAACAACTGCTGAGATGTAAATTCCACTACTCAAAATCGTCATTTCTAATAATTTTTGTTTTAAGTTATTATTATTTCATGTTATTTGACTCATTTTGTTTAACAGTGGATGATTTAACGGATTTCTTATTTTGTTTCAGACAACACTAGAGAAGAAGATAATATCAAGATTTGTGAGCCAGAAATTCTGGCGAACAACACTCAAATTTTGCATTCAGTTTTTCTTTCTCGTAGAGCTACCAAGACTTTATGGCCCAATAAGCCCAACAATCATATAGTTATATGCAAATTACGATCGTATTTTGAGGATATGCTTACGTTTTTAATCAGCATAAACTGTTAGAGATTAAACTTTGTATTAGAATTCAAACAGTACTATCATTTATTATTTTAACCATATAACTGATTACAAAAACAGACTGACTTCAGCTCAGATGACCCAATAAGGGTTGACATGCCAAAAATCCAACTGTATATATAAGTAAGTAAAGTTGGCGACTGTAGCCGAGGGTGACTCGAAGGCTCCCTTTTCGATAGCTACCACATCAAGGTGTGGGTGAAGGGCTACTCCTTTCCCAGGATTGCCCCACTTTAGCCTTGATTCGTACCTTATAATGCAGAGTGTTGAGATAAGGAGGTATCAAGTAGCATTTTTCGTCTTTGGTATGACTTGACCGGAGATTAAATCCAGGTCTCCCGGAGCAGTAGGCGAACACCCTAACCATTTGGCCTATGTCCGGTTACATATATATATATATATATATACTACTAATGAAAAGTATTCGGCCAACCTCAAACATTTTCTCATCGTAAAAGTCTTATTTTTAATGAAACAAGTTAAGCACCAAAATGGTTTTATTTATTATTCTCAATATGTTACATATTGACCCTCGACCGAGCCTTCAGCCAAGAGATGCACCTGTGTAAATAAGCGGAGTACAGCGGAACCAGGTGTACGTAAGACAATTATATAACCAGGTGCCACAGACGGCTTGAGTCAGTTCCAGTTGGAGTTGGAGTCAGTTGGTAACAAGATGCCAACGTGAGAATCAGCTTGCAGACTGAGGGCTTACGACCCTCAGTGACCCACAGTTGAGCAGCCCAGCCAAGATGAGAAAGAAGTGCTGCTACGGTCAGAAGAATTTTGGGTCAATATGTAGCCGTCTGTCCCCGTCTCCAACTCACCTCTCACACACAACCAACATCAACCCTTTCGAGAATAAAGGTGAGAGGTATATTTTTATAAAGAAGTGTGTTCGTTTGTTCATTGAAGTTCGTCATTATTGTTGACTATGTTTCCGCATATATTTATATATATGTATATGTATATGTATGCAGTTATACAACAAAAACAAGTCTTCCTAAGGCACATTAGATACAAATTGAAAAAAAAATATTCTTAAACATTTGATTCAACAAAACGACCCAATTTGGCCGTTATCACAACTTCATAAATTCTCAGCATTCTTTCCATCAAACATTGGAGGTAGACTGTGCATAGTTCTTCCCAGCTTCCCCCTAAGATTTGACTGAGGTGTGCCGCACTTATGGGTTGTTTAGCTCGGTCTTTTCGGTCAAGTTGATCCCACAAGATTTCAATGAGATTTAAGTCAGCTGATTGCGCTAGCCAAAACATCAACTGAAGAACTCGCTGTTGCTCTTTGCTTTTAATGTACTTCTGGCAGAGTTTTCTCAGATGCTTTGGATTATTATCTTGCATGAAAAAAATTAGATATTATTAGAGTATATTCATCAAGCAATTGTTATTGAATTATGTTGAATAAGCGATTATTATTAAAAAAGCGATTATTACAAGATATTATTTGATATTATTAAATAGATGATAATTATAAAATGTTATCAAATATTTTTGATTAGCAATTATTACTAAATATTATTTGATATTATTAAATATCCTTGCAGCTTGAGACTCAAGGATTTTGGGAAAATTCAGCCACCGCTATTTGTTAAATCGTATCACTATAGTTCTTTTACGATGATGGCTTTGGTACCTAATAACCTTCGAAGATTGATATACCATTAAACAAATAAACCAACCTTATTTTGTGGTTCTAAAAAGTAAACATCACGCGATCCCATCTGGAATGCGGCTTGAGACTCGGAAAATGATTTTTTATGGATTAAATTGTTAATAAAAAAAAAAGAATACCTTTTATTTCTTTTTTTTTTAAAATCCTGTTCAGAATCGATAAAAGAAATGTGTTTTCTTGCATACTAAATATAGTGAGTTATTTAATGCCAAAACCATCCTGGTAGAAGAACAGCAGTGATACTATTTAATCCATAGATGGAGGGACAAGGGAGTTCATATATTTCTTTGTTTAACGGCATATCAACCTTAGTGAATTATTTGACGCTAAAGCCATACTTGTTGAAGACAAGAAAAAATTAAACACACAGCTACTGGTAGAAGGTTCCAAAATACCAAGATTTGGTCTCCTGCTCAAAATTCAGAATGACCTCTTAAATCGTTGATAATAAAAACAAGTTTTGTACTTATTTAGTAACGATGACCGAAACTTGAATATATATATATATATATATATATATGTGTGTATGTGTGTGTGTGTGTGTGTGTGTGTGTGTGTGTGTGTGTGTGCATATATATAAATTGAAGCTCTAGAGATGACTTAAACTTGCATTCTTTCGCTATGTGTCCGCCTGCCCATACGACTGATACATTTTACCCAATCGCTCAGGGTCATGTTTATTACTGTTTTACATAGTAACTCAAGTTACTATGAGTGTCACGATATGATGAATAAAATTGCAACGAAGTTTTTACTTGAGGTGATGAGGAAAGGACAAACGAAGTGATGAGGTTGTCACTCGATCCCTATGATGAGAGAAATCGATAAAACCGTTGTTACAATGAGAGAGAGAGAGAATACTTACGTTTATTTCGAATGTTACAAGTTCCTTTTGGACAGGTCTCATAAAGAGAAAGAAGTGAACTGGTTTCTTGTCCAGTTTGTGAAGGAAAAATTCATTTTTTCACAAACTGTAGCCCACTCCGAGTTTGTGGGAATGGTGATCTCCGAAATGTCACAAAATATACGCCTGTTTTCATTGGCGTCTAAAACTCGATTGCTTTCTTTTTTAATCTAATTCCCTCTTATTTGCACGTGATTAGCAGCAGACAACATGGAAACTTATTGTTTTCAACAATTTGAACATTGACCCGCCTACTGTTAATCACTCCAGCCGAATGTTTGATATATCCGGTAGATTGCTAGGGAATTCCTGACATAACATTATATCATCGTATAATGCAATCATGTAACAACAATCATTTGTAATACTAAGTATTTGTAATGGTGATACGATTTTTAAATTTTTTTTTATCAAACCTTAGCATTCCAGTGACCCCTGTAGTCTTGGGCAAATATATTGTGCGCGTATCCCAATATTTTTGAGAAGTGCATTCTGTACGTGTGAACTGTAATACCATAAAGAAGTTATGTCTCAAAAGTATTTGAACAAGAAGAAAAACTAACCAAATCGGCTGGGGCTGTAGAATACACCGGTTGCATCTCCGAATAGAGCAAAAACCTCATCAACTAATGTACTGGATATGACACAAAACCATCTGATAGTGAGGCTCCAGTCTTGGAGTTTTGGAGAATGTGGAGTACCTCTTGATTACAATAGTTCGAAGGTTAACGCTAGCCCAGTCTGGTAGCACCTGAGAGGATCCTACCTATCGGTCAAATAGAACTGTTTGCGATTTAATCTAAGTAAAAACAAATGACTGATGCTAAATTGAATTGTTTAAAATAGAACTGTTTGATCATTTAACTGTCTGTAAACAAATGACTGATGTTTAACTGAATACGTTGCCTTACTTGGAGCCATTTAATTTTTTGACTTATGCTAAATTGAATTTTTAGAAATGGAACTGTTTGATCATTTAACTGTGTGTATCTACAAAATGTGTTTACGAATCATATATATTTAATATCTGTGTATAAAGAGGATTTGGCATTAAATAACCAACAATGGTTGATATGCCATAAAACCAAACCAAACCAAATCATATATATTTAATACGTATGTATAAATAGGATTTGGCATTAAATAACCATCAATGGTTGATATGCCATAAAACCAAACCACACTAAATCATATATAACTAATATGAGTGTATAAAGAGGATTTGGCATTAAATAACTAACAATGGTTGATATGAAATAAAACCAAAACCAAACCAAATCATATATATTTAATATATATGTATAATGAGGATTTGGCATTAAATAACCCACAATGGTTGATATGCCATAAAACCAAACCAAACCAAATCATATATATTTAATATGTATGTATAAAGAGGATTTGGCATTAAATAACCAACAATAGTTTATATGCCATAAAACCAAACCAAACGAAGAAGAGAAACCCTCACATTTTGCTCTTAAGGCAGAAATTTTAATCCACACTTGAATTTATCCAAATGCTTAAATAATAATAAATGGTTTTAATGATGTTTTTTCTACGTGCAAAAAAAAACTCCATTATATTTTCTTTTATTTCTGCAAAGCTTTGGTTTTTGTTAAAAGAAGTTTGTTTTTTGTGACGTGAGTTCAACTTCAAGCGGATGGTGTATTTAATCAAAACAGTTGGTCCTTTCGTCTGCTTCCTTGATCATAGAGGCTAAAAAAATGAATTCCTCTATCCACTGTACCCTGGATTCATTGGCTAAAACGGTCTTATATAGCTCAATGAGATTCTGTTACTGGCCCTCTGGTGTCAAAATTGAGCACGAAGGGAGGCAACTGCACCATCAAAGAATGACGTCTTTCTTGTGGGGGAGCTGGGTGGAGATTAAAAGAGACGTTCTGTGAACTGGCCCTGAGCCAGATTAATTTCTACGAAGTCCCTAGGAAGTAAGTCATGATATATATATATATATATAATTCCTGAAATCTGAGATAGCCCAAAATGAAAGCGTGACATACAAACAAATACGAAGTTCAGGAAGTTATATTACAGTTTTGTTTATTTTGTAATAAGTTAAGCAACAATGAGACTGTTCCCATCTGACATGGGTAACAAAATCTGGTACAGTAAGCAAATCTGGTAAGTAATCTAATACTCGTTTACCTGACTAAGGAAAGATTTGGTTTCAATCAAGTTATTGTTGTTGACGCACGCTCAAATCGGGATTAAAGGACCGGATACCGTAAAATCACTGAAGTTAAGCAATAATGAGACTGTTCTCTTCTGAGATGAGTAACTACATCAGGAACAACAGCTGTTGTGAACAACTTCAGTCAATGTGACACAATTACCTTGGTCAATAACATCTACTTTTTCATTGTTTTGGTTACGAACTGTTCGTCACTAGATTTAATAAAGCATTAAATAACCTACAAAACTTGATATGCCATAAAACACAAACTCAGACATACACACAAATTAAAGCAAAGAAAAGAGGTGTTTGAAGTGCAAAAAGTTCAAGCGACTGAAAAAAAAGGAAAGAAAAAATCAAGCTAGAATTTAAATAGCAGTCAAATTAGAAGCAAAGGGCAACCAGTGAGAAACGAAATGCCAAACATTGGTTTGATAGACTAGTTTGCTATACAGAGGTTGCATATAGTATCTTCATTCAACAGCTTTTCTCAGTATAGATGAGGGGGCCCTCATGACTGTTCTACATATCTTCTTTATTTAATGGCATAGCAAACTTTCTGATAAAGTCAAATTTTCAACACAATTCAAATTTGGAGCTACGAATTATTAGGATTCTCTATTTCGTATCAATCATACATCCTAGATGCATCAAGGTAGGTCCTCAGTGATGCACTGTCTTCATCGCCGATTTCGGGTTTTTGCATCATATCGGCTGCGACAGTAACACCGACATGACTCTGGAAGATCCAAGCCGCCTCCTTGATCGCGACGTGCTACGCACCGTGCCTCTGCCAAAGCAATAAAATTGTAAGGCTGGACTTCGGCCGTTCTTTATAGACATCTGTCCTTCAGTAACAGCCAATGAAAAACAGGGCATTTCACACTCCTCTATTCTATATTCTAATCCATTTTTTATATCCGTATTATGATGTGAGTAAGAATGGATATGGCCATTCTTCAAAATAAATTCATGATTAACTTTAAATCCTAATTTGTTGCTATCATTTATTTATAATAAATCTAAAACTTTTTTTTCAATCCGTCTTGAAATACTGGCAGAAGTGTGGAAGAAAAGGAAAATCGACGACCAACTCTTTCGATGCTGCAACGCCGTATATAACTAGAATACGATAGAGACAAGGAAAAAGGCTGTATCTTTCCCAAATATGTTTCCAATTCCTGTCATTGTGTGCAAGATTACTACGTTGATTACGATGACTGCTGTGCCTGATGAAAAAAGGTCACACAAAAATGGCTAAGATTGAAAAGGGTAGCTTTTATCTGGATTTGAACCCTGACATCTTGAGACGTTAGGAAGTAGGTTACTATTTGGGCCACAAGGTAAAACAATAATAACCTCCTAACGGTAGTAAAAGTCAAGGAGTTTGGCTTGCAGACCACTAAACCAGTATTTTCAACTGAGCACGAAGAAAAGTAAATTCGCGTCTTCCTCTAAGGTATTATTACGAAAGCAATATAAACATCAGTCGAAACTAGGTTTTTATACATACATACATACATATATATATATATATATATATATACAACTAATAAAAATCATTTGGTCACTCTCAAAAAAATCAATTTCTCATCCTAAAAGTCTTATTCTAATGAAACAAGTTAAGCACCACAATGTGTTTACTTATTATACTAAATACAAGCCAGCTTCGGTAATTTTGACATTGATATAACCTGATATATTTTGAAAAATTGATTTGAAACCGTTTTTCTTCTTTAGTACTAAACATAAAAATTCGCAGAGCTACAGTGGATTATAAAAGTTGGCGACCATAGTCGAGGGTGACCCGAAGGCTCCCTTTTCGATAGCTTACTACACCAAGGTGTAGGGGAGGGCGCGGCTCCTTTCCCTGGATTGCTCCACTTTACCCTTGATCCGTACCTTATAATGCTGAGTGTTAAGCAAGGAGGCATCAAGTACCATTTTTTGAGTCTTTGGTATGACTCGATCTGGGATTGAACCCAGGTCTCCCGGGCCACTGGCGAACACTCTAACCGCTAGGCCAATGTCCGGTAAAACAGTGGATTATACTGTGAGGAAACATCGGGAAACGGGACAAAACAAGACCAAAAGTAGGGTTGGTAGACCAAAAGTAGGGCTGGTAGGCCAAAAGTAGGACTGGTAAAACTAACAAAGGAAAGAAGCAGAAGGTACCCCGCAAAAACAATTACCGACGCCGACTACGCCGATGATATAGCGCTTTTGGCAAATACACCCGCTCAAGCCGAAACCCTGCTACATAGTCTGGAACGAGCAGCTGCAGGCATTGGTCTCCATGTGAATGCAAACAAGACGGCATATATGTGCTTTAATCAAACTGACATCTTCACACTAAACGGTAGCTCTCAGAAACTAGTTAACAAGTTCACCTATCTAGGGAGCAGTGTCTCATCAACCGAGACAGACATCAACACGCGACTAGCAAAGGCATGGACAGCTAACGATAGGCTATCAGTCATATGACCGATGAAATGAAGCACCGTTTCTTCCAAGCAGCGTTTGTATCGACACTGCTATATAGATGCATTACATGGACACGAACTAAACGTATGGAGAAAAAGCTTGACGGCAACTACACAAGAATTCTGCGAGCAATATTGAACAAGTCCTGGAGGCAACACCCCACAAAGCAGCAGCTGTACAGCCACCAACCATCCATCATGAAAACTATCAAAATTAGACGAACCAGACATGAGGGACACTGCTGGAGAAGTAGGAACGAGCTCATAAGTGATGTACTCCTGTGGACCCCTTTACATGGCCGGGCAAAGTCAGAACGACCAGCTCGAACCAACATACAGCAGCTCTATGTAGATACGGGATGTAACCCTGAAGACCTACCAGAAGCAATGGACGATAGGGAGGGGTGGCGAGAGAGGGTCAGGGATATTCGTCCTGATGGTGTGACATGATGATGAGGAGGACTGGTTGACTAAAAGTAGGACTGGTAGACCAAAAGCAATAACGAGAGCAAAGGACGATTTCATCAGTCACCAGCTTTCGAAGGAGAATTCTTTTGAAAATTAATGTTCAAATAAATAAAATTATCATGAAAGGTAGATTTGATCTTCGATCAGCTGCAGTGATCTTGTCTCTTAGTTGGCGGAGAGGCTAGACATATCACAAAAGATGCAATTTCGAGTCATGCCGAGAGTTTATTCTTTATCATATTTACCCAACCCCTCCGCTCGGTCAGGATATAACACAAGGTCAATTTTTAAGCGGAGTTTAACAGGTTTGAATTCAGAGTTTTACTTCTCCTAGACTAGTTGCCTCACCAAGGCTGAAGACCCCAGTCTGCCCTACTATTTACCCATAGCTGGAGGGAGAATAATTGGATTCATATCTTTCCCAAGGGTATTAGTGTTATGTGAAATGCAATCAGTCTCGTCCAGGATTTGAACTCGTGTCGCCGTGTCCATTTCCTACGACAATAACCATTACACCACGGTCACCTCCGAGAGTTTATTCTTTATTACACGTCTCTCTGTTTATCTACTGAACATCTGAAACGTTGCAACGAAAACCAAATGAAATTAATATAAATGAAAATACTTGTAAAATTTTAATTATGGTTAAGAATAAAACCAATTTGGCCCACGTGTTAAATGTTAGATAATGAGTTATGAATTGATATCTAAAAGAAAAAGTTTTCCCTGATGAGAGTCAAGGTTATATAAAAAAAACATATTTTTTTCTTTTTATAAGAAGGATCCGGAAGATATACATAGCCTCTAGTTCTAACAATGGCCTATCTCTTCTCTTTGCGTATTGTAGTCACTGGCCGTGTCTTCCTGGCCGCCATCTTAATGTCTTGCCATTCTGTCTCCTATCAATACAGCTGGTTGTTTTTATTTCTTTCTTGCTGGAAATTATAATACATATACTCCTTTAAAATGCACAGGTAACTTTAACCCTTTACCGGTCACATGTTGCCGGTAGCCAGTCGAGCCAGAGATGGAAATTTAGACTACCATTCGTTTCGCAGGTCTCTCTGCAGACAAAAGAAATGTTATATTCTATCTCTGAATTTCTTAGAATAAATCGAAGACGCGACTTGGTTTCGTTCTTTTGTTTATAACGACGAGCGCTTATATATATATAGGGTGTCTCAATATACACAGGACCCATAAAACTTCTAATAACTCTACTACTAATAATGTTGTGTTTGTTGGGGACTTTTTGTTGTTTTTTTGTTGGGTTTTTTTTTTGGTTTTTTTCATATTTGAAAATAGTATATAATAACAACTATTAATCCTTGATCACAATGCCTCGGACAAGAGAGGAAATAATATTTTGTGTCACTACATATTGGGAGACAAAATCATTTAAAACTGTCTCAAAATAGATACAACCCATTAATATGATAATGAAACTCAAAAAAGTTTGCATGTCCTGGAAACTGATATGATAACAATTTTAAAAGACATTGTGATTTGATGTCTCTAGCTGAAACGATGCATTTTTTACTGAACGTATTCCAAATGACCACCATTGCGTTTGTCTCATTAAGAAATCATTATCATATTAATGGGTTGCATCTATTTTGAGACACCCTGTATATTCCAATCGGTAGACACCTTTCGATATAGTTCAAAGATTGTGAAGACAAAATCATACAAAATTGTCTCAAAATAGACGCAACGCCTTCACGAAATTCTTCATCAAACCAAGCTTGATGTGAAGAGGTGGAAGAAGCACCTTTTCATGTCCACCAGAGGATTCTCCTTGAAACTCAATATCTTCCAAAGATATTAACTCGGCAGAATCCTCCCTTGAAGGCATTTCTTCATCTGACGAGGAAAGAAGATCCTTATTTACTGGAGGTGTGGGTACAGGAAGATCCTCTGAATGGGGAAATGGTCTCCTAGCAAATCGAAGGTTGGGATATTTGATCTTTTTCCTAGAAGATGCATTGAAACCAGTTATATTAGTTAAACAAAAATAACAATCATCTGCGTGATTTCGCGGCTCTCTCCAAACCATTGGGACTGCAAAGTTGAAAGCCGCTTTCTTGCCATTAAACCATGCAGTTAGTCCATTGTAGCAGGGTTTACAACAGATGTGTGGAGCCCAAGACTTGTCCTGATCACCAATTTTACAGTCAAAATAGTGAAAGTAGGGGGTTCTGAGGAGGAAAGTGATGGTTCGACGCTGTGCAACTGTTGTGAAGTCCCCACACACGTAGTAGAAAGAATTGGCCTTGTTGAGGCATGCTCGACATTTTGACGCGCTCGAAGCCATTGGAGAATCTGAAAATATAACAAAATAAAACTAGATGTGCATTTGAAAATGTAATACTAATATTTAGTAACCCAAAAGATGTGTAACACGATAGTTGAGGGACACCAACCTCCTGCGTCGCCTGCGAGACAACCACTTCCAATGACTGGCAGAGTGTGGATTGAGACCTACTACCTTTACTGTCAAAATCCGTCTTGATATATAACTATACATATATATATATATATATATAAATATATATATATATATATATATATATATATATATAAAACGTAATTTTATCACTTACATTTAGTGCAGAATAACTAAAAAATAAGCCATAAGTCTCACAATGTTAGAATTAACCCTGAATTCATATACGACTTTATGTACCGTATATGCACAAATGCACACTATGCATATCTAAAAAAAAACTGGAGGTGATGAGTAAAAACGGATTTCAAATTTGAATTCAGCACCTTCAAAATAGGTAAAAACGGGTATTTTTGAGCTTGCCTCAATTTCTTTGTAACCAGTGTTATTCAATTCAGCACTATTCATTTATTTGCTCACAATTAAATGGTTCCAAGTAATATCAATAATTTTATTTTGCATACAATTAAACGGTTTCAAATATTCCACTCAAACAGTTTTATTCGCACACATTTAAATGGTTCCAAATAATACCAATAATTTTATTTTGCATACAATTAAGCGGTTTCAAATATTCCACTCAAACAGTTTTATTCGCACACATTTAAATGGTTCCAAGTAATACCAATAATTTTATTTTGCATACAATTAAACGGTTTCAAATATTCCACTCAAACAGTTTTATTCGCACACATTTAAATGGTTCCAAGTAATACCAATAATTTCATTTTGCATACAATTAAGCGGTTTCAAATATTCCACTCAAACAGTTTTATTCGCACACATTTAAATGGTTCCAAGTAATACCAATAATCTTATTTTGCATACAATTAAGCGGTTTCAAATATTCCACTCAAACAGTTTTATTCGCACACATTTAAATGGTTCCAAGTAATACCAATAATTTTATTTTGCATACAATTAAGCGGTTTCAAATATTCCATTCAAACAGTTTTATTCGCACACATTTAAATGGTTCCAAGTAATACCAATAATTTTATTTTGCATACAATTAAGCGGTTTCAAATATTCCACTCAAACAGTTTTATTCGCACACATTTAAATGGTTCCAAGTAATACCAATAATTTTATTTTGCATACAATTAAGCGGTTTCAAATATTCCACTCAAACAGTTTTATTCGCACACATTTAAATGGTTCCAAGTAATACCAATAATTTTATTTGCATACAATTAAACGGTTTCAAATATTCCACTCAAACAGTTTTATTCGCACACATTTAAATGGTTCCAAGTAATTACCAATAATTTTATTTTGCATACAATTAAACGGTTTCAAATATTCCACTCAAACAGTTTTATTCGCACACATTTAAATGGTTCCAAGTATACCAATAATTTTATTTTGCATACAATTAAGCGGTTTCAAATATTCCACTCAAACAGTTTTATTCGCACACATTTAAATGGTTCCAAGTAATACCAATAATTTTATTTTGCATACAATTAAGCGGTTTCAAATATTCCACTCAAACAGTTTTATTCACACACATTTAAATGGTTCCAAGTAATACCAATAATTTTATTTTGCATACAATTAAGCGGTTTCAAATATTCCACTCAAACAGTTTTATTCGCACACATTTAAATGGTTCCAAGTAATACCAATAATTTTATTTTGCATACAATTAAGCGGTTTCAAATATTCCACTCAAACAGTTTTATTCGCACACATTTAAATGGTTCCAAGTAATACCAATAATTTTATTTTGCATACAATTAAACGGTTTCAAATATTCCACTCAAACAGTTTTATTCGCACACATTTAAATGGTTCCAAGTAATACCAATAATTTTATTTTGCATACAATTAAGCGGTTTCAAATATTCCACTCAAACAGTTTTATTCGCACACATTTAAATGGTTCCAAGTAATACCAATAATTTTATTTTGCATACAATTAAGCGGTTTCAATATTCCACTCAAACAGTTTTATTCGCACACATTTAAATGGTTCCAAGTAATACCAATAATTTTATTTTGCATACAATTAAACGGTTTCAAATATTCCACTCAAACAGTTTTATTCGCACACATTTAAATGGTTCCAAGTAATACCAATAATTTTATTTTGCATACAATTAAGCGGTTTCAAATATTCCACTCAAACAGTTTTATTCGCACACATTTAAATGGTTCCAAGTAATACCAATAATTTTATTTTGCATACAATGAAACGGATTCAAATATTTCACTCTATTAGTTGTATTTGCACACAGTTAAATGATTGTAAATATCGCTATGTGTCATTAACAATTCAATCAAACATCAGTCATTTGTTTACCTACATTTGAATGATCAAACAGTTTTAACAATTTGATTTAACATGTCTTTTGTTTGCACACAGTTTAAATGTCAAACATTTCTGTTTGACCCATCGATAGGACTACCATTCTAGGTTAGAGTGGGCCTGGGAGTAATTACAATGAAGTGGTAATACACATTTCCCAAATCTCCGTAGATGGAGCATCAGTATCACATTGTTTAATGTCATATCTAAGACATTCCTTAGTGGGATCTTTCCAACTGGGCTTTTCGTGGATTTTAAACAAGTTGGTACCATCCCTACATTAAATAGTAAGTCTCTGAAACTTGTAGACTTTTAACATATTTAACACAAGCAATATCTCATCAACTAAAAGTGATGTCAACATACACCTACGAAAGGCATTGATTGTTATGGAAAGTTTGCTGGCTGTATCTGATCTCTCAAATAAAATAAAACGGGAATTCTTCCAACTGGGTAAATATGATTATGGTTATCGAGGGAGGAAATGAACTTGGGTAGCCAAATTCATACATATTTACTAACCCCTCCGCTCGGGCAGGATATGACACAAGGTCAATTTTTAAG